>JBBPQW010000347.1:0-23592 GCA_038092695.1 Boletus rubropictus
CCCACTAAGTCAGAGCTGGTTGGAAGGGATTGTGATATCCAAGTATCAAAGGTCCTCACAATGTTACAGTTGGATATATGCTGAGAATGTTTCTGTTTCCATTACTTATTTTCCCTTGGGTCATCCTAATGAGCCCAGTACTTCAGCTCAGGCCAACTTTTCTTTCTCACATCCTTAATACTGCTTCTAATGGAATGTTTTTTTAGACTTTTTGAACATTTCCATGGCCCATTATTGTTTCACTTCTTTTGGATGCTTTTTCCCTTCTATGGAATTCTTCCTCAGAATTCCATTGTGTTCCCTGGTCTTTGCTTGGATCCTCCATAGTATATATAGCACCTCTTTCCTCCATGTACATTAAGCTATTTCTATGCAATTCTATCTTGTGTTAAACTCTCTGCTGGTGTGAGGTTGATCACTAGCAAGATCCTTGGCATGTACTCTTCACTCTTTGAATTTTCATCCTACTCTTGAGTGGATGCTCAGCTAGGTTCTATGCAAGAAGTATAACAAAAGAACTAGCTTGTCAATAACCCGTTCTCCTATCAAGGAGCCAACTTGTTGCCCAACATTTCCACCCCAAAGTGCAGCATCTGCGCTCCCTCATGTTCATCATTGCCAGAACCCTCACCTGCCTTTTCCTCCAGTAACCTCATCACCTTATTCCTTTGAAGCATTGAAAAAATCCTTGAAGCAACTGCTGCTGCTACCCCCTCTACTCCTCCTGCTCCCCCAGCTCAATAAGCAACTTCCTCTTCTTCTTCTTCCAACCAGCTACCCACCCCTGGCCCATGCCCCATCTGCATTCCCCCCCATTCCTTCATCCAATCTTTTACCCTGCTACCCCCTAGAGAAGAAGAACACCCATCTTCCCCCACCCCTGTGGATCCCCCATCCAATGAATAACTCTTCTCCTCTGCCCCCACATTTCCTTCTCCAGAATGAGAATGTGTTATGTTTTCAAAGTGCAAACACAAGTTGAAAGCTGGGCTATCCAATGACTTTTCTAGTGAGTTGAAGGATGCCACATGATAGATCATGGCCATAAAGGCCTACTTTGCAATGAACAAGGATCTCTACAAGCCCAAGGATAGGGTTCTGGTAATCATCAATAAGATTGGTAAAGGTCATGGTGCTGCTTTTGTGGAACACTGGTATACAAAAATCAACAATAGTACCATCCCAGATTGAGAGAAAATGTTCAACAAGCTGGTAGACAACTTCCAGCACACTTTCTTCCCGTTCAATCTAGAGGTGAGTGCCTGCAGAAAGATGAGAGGATTGCAACAGGGGACAAGTAAAGATGGGTTCTGCAACTATGTGTTGGAATTCCAGCTAACTGCATTGCAGGCAAGAATCATGCATCAGAATGGCCTGATCAATCATTTTTCTGGAGGACTCAACCTAAAACTCTCAACAATGGTTCTGTCCATGGGAGAAATTCCCCTCATGTTGAAGGAATGGATCTCCACTGCCAGTCATTTCCATGGGCAGCAACAGAGGATAAAGGAGTTACACCAAGGCAGGTTCTCCTTTCACACTAACACTAGTCAGGGCCATGACCCAAATGCCATGGATGTTGATGCAATACAACTTACACCAGTACAAAGGGCAGAGCATATAAGAAAAGGTCTATGCTTTATTTGCCATAAGAAAAAATGCTTGACTCAAAACCACCTTTGCCCCAATTCAACTTCTACCCCACCTTTGTACCCTCCTAGGAATCTGGAGCAGGCCTGAGCAGTATTAGTAGCACCAGCCATTACCACCTCCACTGTTCCAAAAGCCCAGCCCTTGGAGCTGGCCAAATAAGTCCATCACCTCAAAGCCAACAAAATAGATGGAGATGAGATCCTTCAAGCACTGAAGGTGTGCTATGAAGATAGAGATCAAGAGCTGCTGATAGCAGTAAGACTCTACAAAAAGGATTTTTGAAGTGGAGGAAAGTGTTAATGTTTTCTCCTCTGATATGACTTGCTCCTGTATTACTAGCAGATAGAGACAAGAAATTGATTCATATCCCCATTTCTCTATCACCTGACAGAGCCCAAATCATTGAAACAACTGCACTGATCAACAGTGGGGCAACTGGCAACTTTATCTATTCAAGAATAGTTAAGGGACATGAACTACCCACCATCCACCTCACCTGACCTCTTTGTGCCCTGAATGTTGACAGAACCCTAAACAAGGAGGGTTTCATTCACTATAAAACCACCCTTCATCTCATGATCAATGACACCCTCAAAGAACAAGAGTTCCTGGTCATCACCTCAGGAAAAGGCAATGTGATCATTGGGATGCCATGGCTCAAAGCAGTAAATCCCTCCATTAACTGGAACAGAGGACATGTTTTTATCATGCCTAAAGCCTACTCTCCCACTTACGACCACCCTTTCTCTGATGACAACCAATACTTGATCAAAACCCTTGACATTGACCCCTCCTACAAAACTGAGGTATAGCTTAGAAAAGCTAAGAGAATCCCCAGCATTTCCTTTACCCCATGGGCCCAAAAGCTTTTGTGGAAAGTTATGATCACCACAGAAATTGCCCAGAAACAAGAAAAGGCCAAAGCAATCAACCTGGGTCAAGAAGTTTGCCCAAGTATTTATTGAGCAAGCCCACAATGAACTCCCCCCCTTTTGACCTTATAACCATGCCATTACCCTCCATAAGTTGTTTACCCCAAAGGTTGCAAAGGTCTACCTGCTCAACCCTAAGGAGATGGATGCCTGCCATGCATTCATTAAGGAGCATCTCAAAACTGGCTGCATTCAACCCTTCAAATTCCCACAGGCCTCTTCCTTTTTCTTTATTCCTAAGAAGGATGGTTTAGTACAACCATGCCAAGATTACTGTTACCTGAACTCACACACTATCAAGAATGCCTATTCCCTCCCCCTCATCTCCACACTCATGGACCAATTAAAAGATTCAACCATCTTTACTAAGTTTGATGTCCAGTGGGGTTATAATAACATCTGCATCAAAGAAGGTGACCAATGGAAGGCTGCCTTCATTACCCCCAAAGGACTTTTCA
Source organism: Boletus rubropictus (assembly GCA_038092695.1). Classification (NCBI taxonomy): domain Eukaryota; kingdom Fungi; phylum Basidiomycota; class Agaricomycetes; order Boletales; family Boletaceae; genus Boletus; species Boletus rubropictus. Next base: position 3,044 of record JBBPQW010000347.1, read on the forward strand.
AACCAACAGTCATGTTTTCCAGTCTATGCAACTCATCTGCAATATTCCAGGCCTTTATGAATAACACCTTTGATAACATGATAGCTGAGGGATGGTTACTAATCTACATGGACAATCTCCTTATCCATCCCTTTGACCTCACTACCCACCATGAGCATACCCTCTGTGTTCTTCAATGTCTGCAGGATCACCACCTCTGCCTCAAACTCTTCAAATGCAAATTTGACAAAAACAAAGTCAAATATCTTGGCATGGTTGTTGGTAAAGGCTGCACTCAGATGGATCCTATGAAACTGTGTGCCATCAAGGACTGGTCCCCCCTACCAACATCAAAGGCATTCACTCATTTCTCAACTTCTGTAACTTTTACTAAAAGTTCATCCCTAACTTCTCTATAATTACCCAGTCTCTTCTCCTCCTTATCTGAAAGAACCAACTGTGGGAATGGTCTTCAGCCCAGGAATATGCCTTCTGATGCCTCCAATCAGCATTTACTTTGGCTCCTGTTCTCACTCTCCCTGACCTACAGTGGGCAACAAAATTGTTCCAATAACTAATCCTAATGCAGTGCACAAAGCACACTACAAACACATATGGGAATCTTGCTTAGCATTGGTGGGAACAAACAAAGTACATACTCTTGGCTACAACATTGGTCCCTGAGTCATGTGATTTCATTCAGGTCCAGTGGAGATATATCCATTTTAAGTCACTCATGTCATTAGAATAGTTTTGTTGCTATTATATTGAAATGTAAAATTCATATGTTGCAATGGGATATTATGTCAGCATTAATTCATGTAATGTATAAACACTCCAACATGATGTAAACACAGCCAAACATCATCGCTTTTACCACTTCTTTCACCATGAAATTCCTTTCCACTGATCAACTCAACCAAGTTATTACTTTCTTGGAATTGGGTCAAACAACTTGTCAGATCTCTGCTTCTACTGGATTCAGTAACTCCACCATCAGTCATACTCACACTGAACACTGTCCCAATCTTCCCAAAGCCACTGGTGGTCGTCCTTCTATTATTTTCCCCACTGATATATAATATGCCATTTGACTTCTTGATATTGGAAAGGCTGAAAATGCTGTCCAGATTACCAAGACTCTTCAGGATATCAAGGACAATTCCATCTCTCCCCAGACCATCTGCTGTCACTTGAAAAAAGCTGATATAAAGGCTGTGGTCAAGCAGAATTGCCCACTTCTTTCCAAACATCATAGGAGGGAAAGGTTGGATTTTCCTTTGAGCCATCAGGACTGGACTGTGGATGATTGGAAGCATGTTATATGGTCAGATGAGACCAAAATTAATTGCATTGGATCAGATGGTAGGAAGTGGGCTTGGAAAAAGGCAGAAAAGGGCCTCAGTAATAGACTTGTGGAGGATATAGTCAAGTTTGGAGGAGGATCAGTGATGCTATGGAGCTGTATGACTTGAGATGGAGTTGGAATGGCTTGCAAGATTGATGGTAAGATGGATGCTAATCTCTATGTGCAGATTTTAGAAGATGAACTTCAACAAACCCTGGTGAATTATGGATTTACTCCAGAGAACATTATTTTTCAGCAGGATAATAATCCCAAACATACCAGTAGAAGGGCCAAGAAGTGGTTGGGGGAGCATGGATTTGAGGTCGTGGTATGGCCTGCTCAGTCTCCAGACCTTACTCCCATAGAACATCTATGGTTTCTCCTCAAAAGGAGGCTAGCAGCATATTCTAAGCCATTCAAGGGGATATTGGAACTTTGGAAGAGGATCCAAGAAGAGTGGTACAAGATTGAGGTTGGGGAGTGTCAAAGGTTGATTGAGAGCATGCCTAGAAGGGTTCAGGAGGTCATCAAGGCCAAAGGAGGATATACTTCATACTAATTTGCAATATCCTGATATTAGCAACAAAACTGTTCCAATGACATGAATAACTTAAAATGGATATATCTCTGCTGAACCTGAATGAAATCACATGACTAAGGGACCAATGTTGTAGCCAAAAGTATGTACTTTGTTTGTTCCCACCAATGCTAAGTGAGATTCCCACATGTGTTTGCAGTGTGCTTCATGCACTGCATTAGGGTTAGTTATTGAAACAGTTTTGTTGCCCACTGTATATAAACCATTTTTTGTTATGACCAATTCCTCTCTCACAGAATCAGGGGCTGTGTTGATGCAAACAAATGACAATGGTGATCACCACTCATGCATGTATTTGTCTAAAACATTCTCCCCTACAGAGTGTAACTATGATATTTATGACCAAGAACTCCTCACAGTTCTGCATGCTCTCCAGGAATGGAAGCATTATCTGCAGGACACTGGGCTGCCCATCACTATTATTATTGACCACAAAAACCTAGTCTATTTTAGGGACCCTCACAAACTGCCATACTGCCAGGCTTGCTAGCATTTATTCCTTCAAGATTTTAATCTCACCTTCACTTCTATCCCCAGTGCCTCCATGGGCCCTGCCAATGCCCTCTTCCACCATGACTACATACACACCTTCTCTGACAACCAGGCCATCACCCTCCTCCCCAACAATATTTTCATCCATAACATCAATCTCGCACTAGCTGACAAGATTACTACCTTCACTGCCACTGACCCCCTTGTCCAATCAGCCCGCTGTGCTATGGAAAACTCCCAACCACTTTTCAGTCACTCTTACCCTGATGACTGGGTCTTTTGCAATGGGAATCTGTACTTTCAGGGCTGCCTCTATATTTCCTCCTTTATCCACCATGAGCTTGTTCAATCCATCCATGACTCCCCCACTGATGATTATGGCAGCATCTTTCATACCACCAAGCTGATGTCATGTGACTATTGGTGGCCAGGGCTTGTGGCATTCATCTGTCAATTCATTTCTGGGTGTGCTGTCTGCCAGGCTAACAAAGTCAATATTCACTCTACTATATCTTTTTTTTCCTCTCTCCCCTTCACCTACTCTTATCCTTTCCAACAAGTCTCAGTGGACCTTGTTACCAGTCTCCCCCCTATCCAGGGTTTCAATGCTCTCTTGGTTGTGGTCAACCATGGCCTTACAAAAGGGGTAATTTTCACTCCTTGTACTTCGATGATTAGCATGGAAGAAGTTGCCAAGATCTTCTATGAGAAAGTTTAAACCAGATTCAGTCTTTATGACCACATAATCTTTTATTGAGGCCCACAATTCACCTCAGCTTTTTCCAGAGAACTGGCTTGCATCCTCCAATATGACATTCACCTATCCTCTACCTATCACCTCCAGACTAATGGAGAAACCAAACATGTCAACCAGGAAATTGAAACCTATTTGAGAATCTTTTGCAATAGGGTACAGTCAAAATGGAAAGAATTGATCCAATCTGCTGAGTTCCACCATAACTCCTCTATTTACTCCATTACTAAGAAAATGCTGTTCTCTCTCATGATGGGCTGTAAACCCAGGTCTTATCCTCCACTCCATCCCTTCTTTGTCAACTCCCTCAATGGATGCCTCTCACACCTAGAAAAGCATGTGAAGAAGCACTAGCAGCCCATGAACTGGCTCAGAAAGTGATAAAATCTCATGTAACCACCAAATTCTCTCCCTGGAAACCAGATGATAAGGTGTGGTTAGAAGGAAAGAATCTCTGAATACCTGACCAATTGCAAAAGCTCCTCCCTAAGCAATATGGACCATTCAAAATCAAAGCCATTGTATCACCCATCACTTATTACCTCTGACTCCCCCTCATATGGAAGATCCACAATATGTTCCACACCTCCCTTTTATTGCCCCATTTTGAAATGCCCAAACATGGGCCAAATTTCACATACTCCCCACCTGCCATTGATGAAGATGAGCCAGAGTTTGAAATCAGGAAGATTCTGCAGCATAAGAAGGTGTGTGAATCTTTCTGGTTTCTGGTGAAAAGGATGGCTAATTATGGAGTCAATGTGGGAACCTGAAGCCAACCTGGAAAACACACAGACCATCCTTTAGGAATATAAAGATTGATTTCCCAATGACTTTCCCCCAGTCTAACCAACTGTCAACAACATGTCCATCAGCCCCACCTCTATCTCATCCTCCTCCTCTTGCCACTTCTATTACCCAGCCCCTCATACTTTGCCACCCTATCATGTTTGATCCATGTGCCTTCCTATAGGATGTTGCAACATGCTGTATACCTCAATTCTTTTGAATATTCATTTGACCCTTTTAATAGAACATGATCCCATGTTTACAAGCAGTGCCACCTTATGTGATCTTGCAACCCTTTTTCATACCTATTCATTTTTGAACTCACTCTACCAAGAAGCCATTCCTTAGCATTCATACCTGTTACAGTCAGGCAATATGCTAAGGAGGTCTCTGTTTTCATTACTTATTTTCCTTTGGGTCATCCCAATGAGCCTAGCACTTTGGCTCAGGCTAACTTTTCTTTCTTATGACCTTAGTGCCACTTCTAATGGAATGTTCTTTCAGATTTCTCAAATATCTTCATGGCCTGTTATTGTTTTATCTTCTTTTGGACACTTTTCCCTTTCTATGGAATCTTTCCACAAGATTCCATTGTGTTCCCTTGGTCCATGCATGAACTTCCATTAGTATAAATAGCAACCATTCTCCCTCTGTACATTAAGCTAGTTCTATGCAATTCTACCTTGCTGTGAACTCTCTGTTGGTGTGAGGTTGATCACTGATGAGATCCTTGGCATGTATTCTCCACTCTTCAAGTCTTTGTCCTACTCTTAAGTGAACACTCAGCTAGATTCTATGCAAGGAGCATATCAAAAGAACTAGCTTGTCAAATAACCATTCTCCTACCAAGGAGCAAACTCATTGCCCAACATTTCCTCCACCCTGAAGTACAATATCCACACCCTCTCACGTTCACTGTCACTCCAATAGCCCACTCCTAGCAACCCCATCACCTTATTCTTTTGAAGCATCAAAAGGATCCTTAAAGCAACCATTGCCTCCTTCTCTACTTCTCCTGCTCTCCCAGCTCAATGAGTAGCCTCCTCTTTCTCTTCATCCAACCAGCCACCCACTCTCAGCCCTTGTCCTATTCACATTCCCCCTTACTCTTTTGCCTGACCACCTCCTGGGGACAAAGAGCATCCGTTCTCTCCAATCCCCATAGACCCCCCATCTGATGAAGAACTATTTTCCTCCACTCCTGTGTCCCCATCCCCCAAATGAGTTATGTCAACTCCTGAGCATAAACATGAGTTAAAGGCTGGCCTCCCCAATGACTTTTCTGGTGAGTTAAAGAATGCCACATGATAAATCATAGCCATGAAGGCCTACTTTTTGATGAACAAGGACCTTTATGACCTAAAGGATCAAGTCTTGGTTACTATCAATAAGATAGGTGTTATGGTATTGTGGTATGCCGAGGACATCTGCTTTGAGATTACTTATTTTCCTTTGGGTCGCCCTAGTAATCCTTGTTCTTCAGCTATAGCGGACTTCTCCTTTTCTCGCCTTTAAAGGCCACTTCTGATGGGGTGTCTTTCTGACTTCTTTGATGTTCCCATGGCCCATTATTGTTTCACCCATTTTAGGACACTTTTTCCCTACTATGGAATCTCCTCTTGAGATTCCATTGTATTCCCCTTGGTCTGTGCGCAGACCCTCATTCATATAAATAGTGCCTCCTTCCACCATGTATCCTAAGCTAGTTCTACGCAATTCAACCTTGCTCAGAACTCTCCATCTAATGTGAGGTTGATCACTAGGTGAGATCTTTGGCATGTATTCTTTACTCTGCAAGTCTTCATTCTACTCTTGAGTGAACACTCAGCTAGATTCTATGCAAGGTGCATATCAATAGGTAAATGTTGCAGTGCTGCATTTGCAGAACACTGGTATACTAAGATTGACAACTCCACTATCTCGGATTGGGAGAAGACTTTCAACAAGCTCATTGAAGATTTCCAGCACACCTTCTACCTATTTGATGTCAAAGCCAGCACTTACAGAAAGATGAGAGGATTGCAACAGGGGATGAGTGAAGATGGATTCCACAACTATGTGTCAGAATTCCAACTGACCATATTGCAGGCAAGGATTAGTGATCAGACCACCTGATTGATATGTTTGCTGGAGGACTGGATCAGAAACTTGCAACAATGATCCTATCCATGGGAGAAATTTCCCTCATATTGGAGGAATGAATCTTTGCTGCCAGCAGGTTTTATGTGCAGCAACAGAGGATTAGGGAATTATGCCAAGGTAGGTTTTCCCTCCAGAATAGCAGTCAGGGCTGTAACCCCAATGCCATGGATGTCAATACAGTACAACTAATGCCAGTGCAGTGGACAGAGCATATGTGGAAAGGGCTATGGTTCATATGCCACAAGAAAGGATGTTTGACTTGAAACCACCCCCATCCCAATAACTCCTTGACTTCTACCCTGCCTCCTTATTCTCCTAGAAACCCAGAGTGGGCCTGAGCTATATCCACTGAAACCATGAAACCTACTACTGAGATCCAGCTTCCAAGCTGGCTAAGTATATCCATCATTTAAAGGAGAAAAATATCAATGGAGATGAGACCCTTTGGGCACTGAAGGCATGCTATGAAGATGAAGAACAAGAGCTGCTGATGGCAGCAGGGCTCTATAGAGAGGATTTTTGAAAAGGAGGGAAGTGTCAATGTTTGCTCCTTCTGTAAGACTTGCTCTTGTAATTGTATCCAATAAAGACAAGAATTCTATGCATATCACTGTCTCTCTATCACCTGACAGAGCACAAAATGTTGAAGAAAAAGCCTTAATTGATAGTGGGGCCACCAGCAACTTCATCCACCTGAATTTCATCAAAGAGCATGACCTACCAACCACCAGACTGCCACATTCCCTCCAAGCTCTGAACATCAATGGGACCCTGAATAAAGGAGGGTTTATCCATTACAAAACAACCCTCCAACTCACCATCAACAATACCTTTGAAGAATGAGATTTCCTTATAATTGCCTCTGAAAAGGATGAGATTATTCTGGGGACACCATGATTAAAGGCAGTCAACCCCTCTATTGATTGGAATCAAAGGCACATCTATATCACTCTGGAAGCCTACACCCCCACTTATGACCACCCCCTTGCTACTAACCAGCAGTACCTGGTCAAAACCCTATCTATCAACCCCTCCTATGACATAGAAGTGAAACTGTGGAAAGCCAAATGTACCCCCAGTGATGATTTCATGCCTTGGGCAAGGAAACTCTTATGAAAGGTAACCCTTGCCACCAAGATTGCCCAACAAGTACAGAAAGCCAAAGTTACACTCCTAACCTGGGCCAAGAAGTTCACACAAGTCTTTGCCAAGCAAACCCACAATGAACTCCTCCCATCCCATTTCTATGATCATGCCATTGCCCTTCATGAGTCCTTCACTCCAAAGGTTACCAAGGCCTACCTGCTCAATTCTAAGGAACTGAATGCATGCCAGGTGTTTATTAACAAACACCTTAAAACAGGACATATTCAACCTTCAAAATTACCACAAGCATCCCCTTTCTTCTTTATGCCAAAGAAAGATGGATCAGTTCATCCCTGTTAGAACTATCACTATCTTAACTTGCATACCATCAAGAATGCTTACCCCCTCCCCCTCATTTTGACCCTTATGGATTAGCTCAAGGACTTGACCATCTTTACCAAATTCAACATCTGCTAGGGATACAACAATGTTCATATCAAGGAAGGTGACCAATGAAAAGCAGCCTTCATCACTCCCTAGGGACTATTTGAGCTAATGGTGATGTTTTTTGGGCTGTGCAACTCCCCTGCTACCTTCCAAGCATTCATGAATGACGTGTTTAGCAATATGATAGCCAATGGATGGCTTATCATCTACATGAATGACCTTCTTATCCACTCTTCCAACCTCACTACCCATTGCAAACAGACCCTCTGTGTCCTCCAATGTCTTCAAGACCACTATTTTTGCCTCAAACTGTCAAAGTGTGAATTCAAAAAGAACAAGATGGAATATCTTGGAATGGTGGTTGGCAAATGGACCCAGTGAAGTTGCATGCCATCAACAATTGGTCAGCCCCTACAGATATCAAGGGTGTTCAGTCATTCTTGGGTTTTTGCAATTTCTACCAAAAGTTCATCCTAGATTTCTCCACTGTCACTTATCTCCTTCTCATCCTTACCTGCAAAAACCAACCCTGGGAATGGTCTGCTGCTCAGGATGACACATTTTGCCATCTTCAGACCATCTTCAGCTCCCATCCTCACTCTCCCCAATCTCTGCAAACTATTCTTTGTCATGACCAACACCTCCCTCACTGCCTCCCTCACTGCCTCTGGGGCAGTACTGATGCAAACTGATGACAATGGTGATCATCACCCATATGCATATCTGTCCAAGATGTTCTCTCCAGCTAAGAGAAACTACGATATCTATGATCAAGAACTCCTTGCAGTTTTGCATGCTCTCCAAAAGTGGAAGCATTATCTTCAGGGCACTGGGTTGCCCATCACAATCATTACTAACCACAAGAATTTGGTGGACTTTAGGGACCCCCACAAATTATTGCATCACCAGGCTCACTGGCACTTGTTTCTACAGGACTTTGATTTAGTTTTCTTCCCTGTTCCAGGTACCTCCATGGACCCCACCAATGCCCTCTTCTGCCAGGACCATGTCAACACATCCTTTGACAACCAAGTGGTTATGCTCCTCCCCAACACTATCTTCATTCACAATCTCAACCTCACCCTTGCTAAGAAGATCACTGCCTCTATGGCCTCTGATCCCCTCATCTAGTCTGCCCTTCATGCTATAAAAGAATCCCAACCCCTCTTCAGCCACTCTCACCCCAAAGACTGGGTGTACTGCAATGGCAATCTTTACTTCCAAGGTTGCCTCTATGTTCCCTCCTTTGCTCACCAGGAACTCATTCAATCCATTCACAACTCCCCTGCAGGCAGCCATGGTGGTATCTTCTGCACTATGGAGCTGATCCCTCATGATTACTGGTGGCCCAGACTTTTAGCATTCATCCATTGATTTGTTTCTGGGTGTGCTGTCTGTCAAGCTAACAAGGTCAACACCCACCCCATAGTACCCCCCCTCTCTCCTCTCCTTTCCACCTGCACCTGCCCCTTTCAACAAGTCTTGATTGACCTTGTTACTAGTCTCTCCCCCATCCAAGGTTATAATGTACTCATGATTGTGGTTGACCATGGACTTACAAAGGGGGTAATTTTAATGCCTTGCACTTCAACCATCATTGTGGAAAGCATAGTGAAAATCTTTTATGAGAAAGTTTATACTAGGTTTGGTCTCCATGATCATGTGATTTCTGATCAAGGTCCACAGTTTGCCTCAGCCTTTGCTAGAGAATTGGCTTGAATCCTACAATATGACATCCATCTATCCTCTGCCTACCATCCCTAGACTGACAGAGAAACTGAGCATGTCAACCAAGAGGTAGAAACCTACCTACAAATCTCTTGCAATGGAGTACAATTGCAATGGAGAGAATTGATCCCATCTGCTGAGTTTCACCATAACTCTTCCATTCACTCCATCACCAATAAAACACCATTCTCCCTCATAATGGGCTATGAGCCCTGCTCCTACTCCCCACTTTGCCCCTTGTTTGTAGACTCCCTTGATGGATACCTCTCTTGCCTGAAGAAGGCACAAGAGAAAGCACTAGTGGCCCATGAACTGGCCCAGAAGGCAATGAAATCTTGTGTGACCATCAAGTTCACCTCCTAGAAACAGGGCAATAAGGTCTGGTTAGAAGGCAAGAATCTCTGCATTCCTGACCAATCATGAAAACTACTTCCCAAGTGATATGGCCCCTTTGAGATAACATCCATTGTATCCCCTATTGCCTACTGCCTCCAACTCCCACCATTATGGAAGATTCATGATGTCTTTCACATGTCCCTTCTATCTCCATATCATAAAACTCCTGAATATGGGCCAAATTTCACATATGACTCACTTGACATTGACAAAAATGAGTCAGAGTTTGAAGTTGAAAAGATTCTGCAGCATAAGAAGGTATGTGGATCTTTCTGGTTCCTAGTTTGGTGGAAATATTGGCTGATCATGGAATTGACATGGGAGCCTGAGACAAACCTGGAAAATGCACAGACCATCCTCCAGGAATATAAAAGCTGGTTCCCCACTAACTTCCCCCCAGCCTAACTTGCTATCTTATCCAACCAAACAAGATGTCCATTGGCCCTACCTCCTCTTCATCCTCTTCTTCCCACCATTTTTACTACCCAGCCCCTCATGCATTGCCACCTTACCATGTTCATTCCATGTGTCTCCCAATGGGATGATGTAATATGCTATATGCTTCTGTTCTCCTGAATATTTGTTTGACCCTCTTAATAGAATATGACCCTATGTTCACAACCAATGCCATCTTACATGGCCTTGCAACTTTGTTCCATACATACTCTTCATTAGATTCCCTCTACTGTGAGGCCATTCCTCAGCACTCCTACCAAGACATTGACAGCACCTTCTACAGGATAGCCATCCAGCTTGGCCTGGCCAATGTACAAGCCACCATCCTTGGCCTTCTTAACACCAATGGATTTAGTTATGTCATAGATCACCTCCCCATTACCAATATCTCCTCTATTATAGGGCCCTTCTATGAGTCATTGAATCCTATGGACCAGTGGATCTACAACAATGACCACTCTCTGTCTATCCCCATGCCACCCATTGAAGTGCCAACATGCTCCATCACCCCTATCATGCCACCCCTATCTACCATCCCCACCCATGCCACAACTGGAGGCACTTCCACTGAGTTCAATTTAGCATGTGCAGAGAAACTAGAAGTTGCCAATTGTGCTGTGGAGGAACAGGAAACCTCTGCTGTCTTTGCCCCAAGGAGGTCTGTCTCTAACCCCATCATCATCAATGACCCTGTCTTCCCACCCAGCCTTTCTAGTCCACTACCCTGCTCCTTTTGCTGCTTTCAGTATAACTCCCTTGACCATCTCATTCAAAATTGCCCCTGCTACCATTGCACCACCTCTTATCTCTGGGCCCCTGGCCATACTTGTGGGTGATGCCCTCTGTGCATTTGCACTTACTACCATGTGCCTGGTTACCCTTCCCATCATTTCCCCTTCCATTCTCATGCAAGGTGTGGATCCTTGACCTATCTTGCTAGCTCATGTCCCAAGGCACACCATGCTTTCTTGGTCTCTGATTTTAATGATAATGATGACATATACAATGAAGGTGACTTATCAGGGCTGGAACTTTGAGATAGTGGTCAACAATATGTTAGAAGTGATTTTTGAGGTGGCCTATCAAAGCTATGAAGGGAGTAATGTTACAATCAGGTGATATGCTAAGGAGGTCTCTGTTTCCATTACTTATTTTCCTTTGGGTCATCCCAACAAGCCTAGCACTTCAGCTCAGGCCAACTTTTACTTCTCATGACCTTAGTGCCACTTCTAATGGAATGTTCTTTCAGACTTCTTGAATGTCTCCATAGCCTGTTATTGTTTCATCTTCTTTTGGACACTTTTCCCTTTCTATGTAATCTTTCCACAAGATTCCATTGTGTTCCCTTGATCTGTATATGGACTTCCATTAGTATAAATAGCAACCATTCCCCCTCTATACATTAAGCTAGTTCTATACAATTCTACCTTGCTGTGAACTCTCTGTTGGTGTGAGGTTGATCACCTATGAGACCCTTGGCATGTACTCTCCACTCTTTGAGTCTTCATCCTACTCTTGAGTGGATGCTTGGCTAGATTCTATGCAAGGTGCATATTAGTCTGCCAATATAGGAAATCTATAAAGGGTGTTTCACATGATGGTAGTCCCATTTGCTTACTGGGCACTTTAGCTTTCAATCAATGACATGGACCCTCCAGATTTTTTTCCTCACTTTCCTGCTCATCTTATTTATCCAGCAAATTTTCTTGTTGCTTATAGTAAAATTTCAGGCTTATATTGGCATGCACTTCAAATGTCAACTCCAGAAGACATGGATCCTTTCCAACTCATGTTTCATTATATTATGATCTCTAGCAGCACTCTTCCTTTTCTGGAAACAATTGGGGAAGACCCTGCATCAGCTAATTCAGAGCTACAGGACTGGTTAGTTGTCACAGCTATGGCACCTGTAACATTAACAAAAAGGCTTGCAAATTACCAAGCAAGCTTGAGCAATAGGTAACATGTTTTTTTTTCTTCAAAAAGAGTTGTTAATGTTCAATACTCATTACATTATGAACAGTGGCAAAAATAATGTCTATATCCCATAGCATATCAAGACCATTCCCACTGGTTTCTGAGGCCAGCCAAGAAATATCATTGTTCTTGATTTTCAAACACCCATCAAATTAGACTTACAAAACTCACTCATATGCTTAGTATCCATTGAAACACTCTTTATTTGTATATGAGGTGTCATGGAATTGAGCAGAAGTATTTGCAACTTACGAATGATGAATTAGATGATCTTATCACACAATTCAAGAGACAGTGACCAGAATCAGGGATATGATATATAATTGGGTTCCTGTGCTAGTATAGGATATATGTACAACATCATCATGTTGTGCAATCTTTGTGCCATATCAACTGCTTGGAACAAGTACTGCATAATCACCAAGTAAAATGCAAATATGAGTACCATGTCAAGCATCCTAATATGCTATAGCATCTAAATGGCCATCAAAAGTTGATTTGATGGTCAATTGTCATTCATGGTGTAATAAATAGCTTCTGCAGAATTGTAAGTGCCATATGTCTTGTTTAGCCATCTGATTGCTAATATTATACAGATTACTGCTTTACATGCTAGTGACAATAACACATTAGCCATGGTGTTCAAGCTATTCAAATCTGCTACAAAGAAGTATGGCCTTCTTTCTTGCATATGTGGAGATCATGGCAGGGAAAAATAGATGTTGCAACATACATGGTAATGAGAAATGGACCAAGCTGTGCCTCATTTATATGGGGATCATAAGTATCATATGTCATTCAACATGTTTTTTGATCATATCATCATATTCAAGGTCCATTCACAACACACATATTGAATGCCTATGGATGGAAGTTAGAAACCAGTTCATGCAATGCTGGCAGGCATTTTTCATGTGATTAGAACATATTCACATGCTTGATGTCCATAGGCCATCACATATTTGGTTGCTGCATACCCTTTTTTTAGATAATATCAACAAGGACTGTGCTGATTTTCAAGAAGAATGTAATTGTCATCCCATTCATGGCCTTAACACTAACAACAAAAGTCTAAAGGAAGGTGTATGGTTCAAGTGTACATAATGGCATCTGATACTTTTAAATTATTTAGGATTTATGTTTCATTGGTCAAACAACTTTTGAAATATATTATAATAACCATGAATGGATTCCTCCAGATATAATCACAGAGTGCTATGGTGTTGAAGGTCATATTGAAGGTGGAGATCCAGCTGACAGTGGAGAATATTCCACAGATAATGATGATAATTCCACAGATAAAAAGGACAACTCAGGTGCAACTGGACATACACATGCAGCTGTTCACATTCCACCTACTAGGTGTTCCTCTCTTACTAATGAGATGGAAGCACTTTTTTATGCAGTGCTACAGGAGGTTGTTGCTAACAATAATCACTCCAGCATATTTTGGTCTATTGAAGGGTAAATGGGAAGGCAACACATATCCAGTTTATGAGGTGACAAAAGTTGATTGCCACACTTCAAATGAACTCTATGTATCATTAGTGGAGCCCATTTGATATAACCAGGCATGCCTTTGGTGCCAAGCACTACTTATGCTAGGCCATTTTGAGTTGTAATGTCTAATATATAACAGCTCTCTACTTGTTCATTGCTCTTCATCAGCTGGTCCACCTACCAGAGTCTCCACTTAGGCTAGTCATCTGCTTACTATCCATCTTGGTGACAATGGAACAACAACAGGCTACTATGCATGCTGCATGCTGTGCAACTGCTCACTAATCTCTTAAACATGGCAATACTTTCTATTGTGGCACTTGTGGAAAAAACAGCAGCAATAGCAGTGGCAGTAGCAGCAAGGACAATGAAGTTCTGATCTCAGACATAGTTGAGCCACATACTGGTTCTAGCAGAGTATCCCATGCTTCCAGTGTCTGTGATATCTTTTCTCAAGTACTTGGAAAGTCTTTGATGGCTCTGACTCAGCAGTCAACCACTTCTAATCAGGTATCATTTATCTTTGTTCAGAATGAAATATTGACCACTTTTTTATCTGGCAATAAGACTGTTGATCATCAGAAGCCAGGACAGGATTGAAAATTTCCCTTACAAGAGCAGCTGTCACTTGCAAGGTATAGGTTTTATCAGTGATTTGTTATCTAACTCACTGTTATGTCTAGGGCCATGATTCTACCACTTCACAACTCAAGCCAGTATCTGCTGCACAATCTTTCAAATCACTCTCAGGCTCACATGAACAAATTCAGGTTGTTAAGCTTGAAATATTAGTATATGGTGTCAATGTAAGTCTTGAGGCAATGATATGTCATAAAAAATATTTGTAACAACTTTTTTATTTACAGAAATCCAGAATACTCAGAGTAATGAAGCTTCCTACCTGACCCAATGCCTCTAATGATATCCAGAAGATGAAAAATCATGGTTACTACATTGATGAAGCCACTCTTGTCAACAATACTTGGACATATGAACAGATAACTGCAAAATTGCAGGAATGGTTTCCTACTATTGCTAAGTATATCCACAACAATGGACTAGACTCCCAGCATTCTGTGAATGGTAATATTATCCCATGGTGGCAACTTCTCATCAAAAATAGGTATAATATTAGTGTTGTTGAGGTGGTTTACCCCACTGGTACAGATCTTCTCAAGAATAAAGGTCATGACAAGGCAGGTGTCAGACATTGTCAGCTATGGTTTGGTACTTTTTGTTTGTTATTTTTGCATGGTCTATCATATATATGTTAACAATATGCACAGTCACCAGGAATTGTATTCCAGAGTCTATATATGAAAGCTGGAATATGCAGCCAATCATTGCTGGGTTGGACTCTGATGAGAATATAACCAAGGATGATGTAACCAATTCTGAGATCAACATGCCAATCTCTGGGGATGGATTTGACAAACCCCTTGCAAGTTTGGTCAGCAATCTAAGTCCTTTTGATGTTGAAGCTATGGCCCCTGGTGCCTGGAAAGGAAAGGCTCAGCATGCTACAAGGACACCACCACCCAAATCAGGTTTGTTTCACTTTAATAGTTTGTATTAACAATACTAAAACTAGAGAATTTAGGACTTGGGAAGCGAGAGCATCATATAGATTCGCCTGAGCTTGAGTCTCCATCACGTCATGCTGGCATTGTTTCAAAGCAGTTGAGAGAGGGTATGTCTGCTTCAATTTTATTCTATAGATGCTAACACCATATTATAAGCCAATGCATCAACCTCCAACACTGCCTTGCACTTGCTGCTGCTGCAGCTGATTCAGATTCCTCCTCCACCTCGTTTCATCTCACTGTCGGATGCTGACATTTATCACCTCCAATGACCTGCCCCAGGGCAGTTCCAATTTTGTCAGGGTCAACCCTTGGGAAGATCAATGCTTCATACCTTCCGCACATAACGTTCTCTAAACTCCCCTGTCACGACAGTATATGATTTACAAACCCTTTATAATGGTTTCCTATGCTGCTGTCCGATCTGTTGATTCAGAGTTGTGCAGTTTAGTTTCTCAACTAATAACTTGTTGTTCATACTCTAGTAAACCATGATCACCCAATCACTGGTCATCCAGGAGCTCGCCATACATGCAATCTAATCATGACGTGATATTATTGGCCCACCATGAGAAAAGACATTGAGACTTATGTCCAAGGATGCGACTGTTGCCAAAAAGCATGAGACTTATGTCCAAGGATGCGACTGTTGCCAAAAAGCAAAAAACCACATGGTCCCTGCTCACAAACTGCTTACTCCGAATGAAATTCCCTCCTTGCCTTGGTATATCATCTCAGTTGACATCATTGGTCCTTTGCCAGAGTCACAAGGCATGAATGCAATTTTAACGATTGTAGATAGGTTCTCCAAGATGATCCATCTATTCCCAGTCTCGTCCACAATTACAGCCAAGGGAGTTGCCACAATATTCTGTGACCATGTATTTAAGCTCCACAGCACTCCCAAGAAAGTAATTTCAGACCATGGACCACAATTTGTGTCGGCATTCATGACCAACCTACACAAATTGCTTCATATCGAAGAAAACCCATCTACCACCTATCATCCGCAGACCGACAGTCAGACTGAATGGATCAACTCCAAAGTGGAGTTGTACCTTCGCCTTTATGTAAACCACTGTCAAAACAATTGGGTTGAATGGCTTGCTTTTACCGAGTTTGCGCATAATCAAAAGACAAGCAGTGTTATGCTTGGACCAGGTAGGTACGAGCATAGACTTGACTAGCTCAATCCATGTATCATATCATTCTAAGTGCACAAAGGCAGCTTAACCCCTGACTGCAACAGAGGGTTTGGAATAGGGACTAAGTCGAGGGATCCGGGAATCGGTCGCGAGGATATAGCAGTATATCCAAGTAGATCTAGTCTAAGGAGTACTGTATACAAGGTGAGGTTTATATACCTGTATAAACCAAGCATGGACCAAGTCTGTAAAGGGTAATAAAGAAATCATACAACTTGAGATAGAATGGCCATTGGCTGAAAATACGAGATAAGAGATAGAATGGCCATTGGCCGAAGGGAGTTGTATGAGATAAGAGATAAAAGAATTGATAAGGGAAGCTTGTGACTGTGGGATTGTCCAAGTGAGAAGTTTGAGAGATAACTCGTGCCCATGGAAACGGCTAAGTGGTTATACAGTTTGCATAGAGCGAGAAATAAAGAAAAGGATAGGCAAATCGTAACAAGCAGTGCAACTCAATCCTCACCCTTCCTACTTAACTATGGGCAGCAGCCACTGATCACAGTCGATGACAAATGGAACACAAAAAGCAAAGAAGCTCACGAGTTTGTATCCTGGATGAAAGAAGCACAAGCTCAGGCCAAAGCTGCTTTGGAAAAGGCTGCCATCAATATGAAAAAGTACTACGACCAAATGGCATGTACCCCCACAAAATACAAGACTGGAGATAAGGTCCTCATAGATGGGAAACACATCCACTCTGACTGACTGACGAAGAAACTTGAGGACAAATAATACAGTCCATTCAAAGTACTCGAGAAAGTCAGCCCAGCAGCATATAAGCTAGAACTCCCGAAGACTTGGCGTGGTATTCACCCTGTTTTCCATGAGTCTCACATCTGGCCATACACCACAGGAGTATTCCCCTCCCAGGCTAAACCAACACCTCTGCCACCAGTCGTAGTCCAATATACCAAAGAATACAAAGTCGATTACATCATAAACACTCATTCACGACAAGGATGAATTGAATGCCTTGTGCAGTGGAAAGGCTATCCATGAGAAGATTGTACATGGGAACCTAAAGAACATCTTGTGCATGCCAAAGATGCACTAAAGAAGTACTTTAAAGAGCATCCCAACACAATTCACCAAGCCACCTTAAACACCTTTGACAGTTGCGATTGTCTTCTTTGTACCAGTAAAAACACTTTGTTCAATGACTCCGCCTTCAAAGCATATGCCGCTTCGCTCATTAAGCTCCCTTCACACTTATTTGAGATCCCTGCTGTTTCAGAGCAACAGCCTTGAAAAGGGGGTAATGTCAGAACTCTATTTTCCTTTCCTCATACTTGTACCATATGATACTATCTTTCCCTTTATCTTATCTAATCTTATCTTATCACACAGCCACATCTTATCTCCATGATGTCATACCCTTTTCCATGGAACCTTCTAGTAAGTTCCATACCTACCCTAGAGTGGTCTGTGTGCATAGGCATGTAGTATATAAGTAGCTAGTAGTGTATCATGTATCTCTTTTCCTTACGTTTGGAATTCATCGCTTTAGACCCACACACTTTGTGTTGGTAATCCTGATAGTCCATGCCAAGCATCCTCATGTATCTCCTCCCCCCTCACCCCAACCATCATCCAAGCTGAGTTCTCCTAATCGCTCACTGTCCAGAGGTCTAACACCTCATGATTCCAATGAACCAGACATTCCTCTCAATGCTGTGTATATGGGCCCAGGTAATGTGATACTTCAAAACTACCACCCATTTCTGACTGGTATGTCCATCTAAGTGTTTAGTTGGAGACTCTAATCATATTCTAACACTCTGGCAGGGCAACCATGTAACTCAGATGAAGAAGTCCTGCCTCCCAGCATGCCACCTACTCATGACTTGCCTGCAAGTGACAACTGGACTTCTTTCAAGGATTGGCTCCAGTTTGAATTGGCCAACTTTTTGTACACATGCAACCAGATGCCTGTGCAGCAAATTGATATCCTGCTTGACATATGGGATGAATCACTATTTAATGTGGGCAGCCAGCCACTGTATGCAAACCATAAGGACCTATACAAGACTATTGATACAATTTGGCATGGTGATGTGAAATGGAACAGCTTCAGCATCAAATACTTTCATACTCCAGACAACAATGATGACCTTGCACCATGGATGGATGACATGTATAATGTCTGGTTTCGGTGTCCTTGCCAGACAGTGTATAACATGCTTGCTAATCCTGAGCTGGCCAACCACATGGATTTCCAACCCTTTTGTGAATACAATGCAAGAATGAATGAGCAATGCTTTCAAAAAAATTTCTCAGGTGATTGGATGTGGAATCAGGTGGTAGGTCCTTTTTCCTGGTGAAAGTAGAAAAATGGTGACCATCTGAGCAGGATTTCATTGCACACAATCACCCAGACTGTGAGGGTGTGATGTTTGTTCCTATCATCCTGGGGAGTGATAAGACCATGGTGTCAGTCACCACTGGCCAGCACAACTATTATCCATTGTACCTATCAATCAGCAACATACACAATAGCGCTCAGTGATCACATCGCAATGGTGTGGCACTTCTTGGCTTTCTTGCCATGCCAAAAAGTACATCCATCCTTTCTTCCAGATTATAATCACTAATATTTCAATCACTTGCTAAGCCACATGTGTGGAGGCCAAGACAGCACAATATCAGAAGTTCTGCCATCAGCTCTTCCACATCTCCCTGTCCCATATCATGCAGGTCATGAAATCTTTTATGACAAAATGGGAAATAGTATATTGCTGCAATCAACATTATCATAGAGTTATCTATGGTCTCAGCCCATATATTACAGACTATGAAGAGCAGGCTCTGTTAGCCTGGATTGTTTGAAATTGGTGTGCAAGGTACATGTTTCAGGTACAGCTAATCTGTCTGTTGCTAACTCACATCACCAGGTGCCTTGGACACCAGACCAACCTTGATAAAGGAGGATTGTGGCAATCTCATGAGCATACAGACATTCTAGTTGAAGAACTTGATCTTGAGGACCTCTGGTGTGAGTTTGGCATTGTTGGGGACATTGTTGTAAGTCCATCCATCTTAAATCTTATTACAAAATTCTAACAGAGCTCAGCCATTCACCAATGACTTCCCGTGCTGACATTTACCACCTTCTTTCACCCAACATTCTGCATCAGCTGATCAAAGGAACATTCAAGGATCACTTGGTGGACTGGGTTGAAAAATACCTCATTATCACATACTGTACAGTCAAAGAGAGGCAGATGATATTCTTAATAACATCAATTGCTGGTATGTCTCATAGCCCAATCTTAATGTATCATAACACTAAATCTGATGGCAGTATCGCCACTGTGACTCCATTTGCAGCCCTCTGATGATTCCCTCAAGGGCAGCACTTCAAGCAATGGACCAGCAACGATTTAAAGGCTCTTATGAAGGTCAGTCCATTGAATACATAAATCTACTTTGAATAATATGAGAGGATAGGTATACCTTGCTGCTATCAAAGGACATGTTCCATGTGACATGCTTCAGACTTTCCATGCCTTTTTAGAATTTTGTTATATGGTGCGCAGCGATGTCATTTCAAACACAGAGCTGGAGAAATTAGATGAGACACTCACTCATTTCCATTGCTATTGAAAAGTGTTCAAGAATACCGGTGTCATGCAGTTCCTTTTGCTTCCCTGCCAACACTCCCTGACTCACTATTTCAAGCTCCATCAGCAAATTGATGTCAGCCTTAACCGAACTTGACACACTTAGTCGCTGAGAACAAGTATCAAAAGTGATTAAATTAGCAAAAGGACAGGTCAAGGAACAATTAAGGTGTTTTTGCTCAATGGGATCCAGAATTCTCCTAAGTCACAAGTAGATAAGTGGACTTAAGTAGTCCAAGTACAGTAATTTGCATACATGGGAGAATAATCACTGTAAGTAATGTAACATTAATTATGCTTTTTCACGAAACAGTTCAACACCACTGCCATAACTGGGGAGTGTGCTGAAGGGGGCCTGAGGTTAATGAGTATGTATCAGCCTGGGAGATACAATTGGCACTGATTAAACAGGTGAAACCAATGGTGCTCCTTGGATATATGTGGTG
>JBBPQW010000348.1:0-23591 GCA_038092695.1 Boletus rubropictus
GGCCCGGACCCACGAGGTGCGGGTCCGGTGTCACGTGAGAGGATATGGTTAGGGTTTGAATTAAATATGTAAAACGCATACGTTCCTCGGCGCTCGATCCGGAGGGGCATCATTCATCATGCCAGACGACTGCACCAACGCCAGCGACCCTTCCTCCTCCTCCTCCTCCTCCGCTCCCCGCACCAAACAACACCGCCCTACCCCTGTCACAGGTACAGTCCGCTCACGAACAAGCCCCCCTCCTGGCGACCACGACCCACGACCACCCACAAAGCGCGCCCGCAAAGCTATCAACTGTGAGCCTTGTAGAAACAGCAAGCTCAAGTGCGACAGGTACATCCACGCCCCTTCTCTCCCGCCAGCCCCAAGCTCACAACCACCAGGAATCGACCCTGTTCTAGTTGTGTCCTCAGAGGTTCGTCTCTCGTCTGTCCTTTCTCCCCTTCTTACCCCCGTCCAGGTACCATTGCCCTATGTTACCAGGATGCCAAAGGCCACGAGTCTGACCTCCATCTTCGTGACGACCAGTCAGTCCCATTCCCCTCTCCTCTTTCCCTGCTCACTCCCCGAGTACAGCAATGCCAGCAGAGTCGACCCCCTGCAGGAAATCACCCGCCTCAAACACTCTGTCTCCCTCCTCGAAACCTACATTCTTGCAAACCATCGTCCCGGCGCTCCCCTTCCTTCCCATCTAAAGCACCCTCTCCAAAACCCTATTGCCCCCACTGCCCCAAAGAAGGAACCTGTAGAGTCTGATGTCCTCGAAAGAGACAATGTACCTGGCATGCCTGGCAGTCATGGCCATGGCGGTTTCTACACTGGCGCCACCTCTGCCGTCACTCATCTGACTCTGGTACTTGCCTTTTTCTCCTACCTCTTCCCCGCTGATCCCCTCTAGAACTCGAGGCAGTCTGACGATAGTGACCGCCAACCCAGCCACGAGGCCCACCCTGACGAAATCGTGACGACGAACGAATACGATCGAGATCTCCTCGCTCTCCTTCCCTCCCTCGACACAATAGATGGCCTTGTCTCCTACTACTTTGAATACTGCAACTGGATTTATCGCCATGTTAACCAACCAGCCTTTTTAAATGCCTGGTCCCGCTATAAAACTGGTGCTTATGCGGATCGGATCGTCCTCGCCACCGTCTGCATGATCATGGCCATCGCAGTACACTACCTCCCGCCAGGCGACCGCCTCGTGGCTCAATTGGCTGACTCCCTCGAGGACATTTGCCGCAAGTTCTACGATGTTATGCGCTCCGCTCTCGACCGTCACAGAGCTGAGCATAAGACTTACAGCCTCGAACTTGTCGAATGCTTGCTCATTCGCTGTCATTATCTCACCCTCGTCAAAACAGATAGCGAGGAAGTTTGGACTGTCCGAGGAGAGCTCATCAGTATTTGTATGGCTATGGGCCTCCACCGTGATCCTTGTAAATGGCGAATGTCTAAAGAGCTTGCAGAGAGAAGGCGTTGGGCCTGGTGGCACATCATCCTCCTTGAAAGGTTCGTCTCTGCCTTTCTTCTCCCGCTCCTTACCCACCTTCTCCCTCGCAGGTGGCAAGCATTTATGTTCGGTCGGCCGCTCTCTATTGCTTCGCACCATTTCGACACACGACTTCCAGAACCAGCAGACCCCGTGCGCCATCCCGACGAGCCGCGTATCTACCTTCCAAATCTCCATCTCTTTCGCCTTGCCTATATTCTGGGTGACATTATGGATAGCGCGGTATCCATGCGTCCAGTTGCGTACGAGACCGTTCAAGCTCATGACCGCGCTCTATTGCAATGGATGGAGACTCTTCCCTCTGAGCTCGATCTCGACGAATTCAGGATAGCACGCAGTCTTGCGAGTCCTGACATCGTCACCCGTCGCCTAGGCGTGCAGAGCGTGATCATCCGCACAAGTTACTACCATATTCGCTTTACCCTGCATCGGCCGTACGCATCTGCACCTTCTCACAAGGTTCGTGATAAGCAGACCTCGCCCTCAAAAGAAAAGGACACGAAGCGCGAGCGCCATCTCATCTCCCTCGACATTGCTGTCAGTGCTGCTGATAAGCTGATCACCCTTGTGGGCCAAGCACGACCCGACTTCCTTGCAAATGCGTCGTTGGCGGTTCCAGGACACATGAGCTGGGGTCCATTCCACGTATTCAGCTCCGCCATGTTTTTCTCGTTTCAACTGATTTCAAACCCCGACCAACCCGGTGCATCGTTGTTCCGTGCAAATATTCAAAAAGCGTTGACAACCCTGGAGCTCAGTCGGGACACCCCGGTCGCCGACAAAGCGCTCGACATCCTCCGCGCACTTGCACCCTTGTACAGTCAGGACTTTGCAAACGAGGACGAGCAGGAGCGGGAACGCTTGAAAGGCCGTGTGCTAAGTCTTGTCAAGACGCTCGCATTCCCGTACCACGATTCTCCAAAGTATCCCAGGGTGAACTCGGTTGATTCACCTAATGCGACGGGATATGTCAGTTCGCCTGCCACTGGCAACTCGGGGAGTCCACAGGGGGGGAATGCTCAGCCCCGAGGGTCAACAGATTACGGAACGGGGTCGGGCAAGGCGACGGGTACTTCCTCGCTCGTCGGATATGCAGGCGCTCAGACGTCCCCCGTCCAGTCGATGCCCACGCCGGGGATTGTCGCCGGGCCGTCCACTTCGTCCCCACTGACGTACTCTGTCGCTGCACCCCAACCTTCGCATTCCCAGTCGCAATTGTATTCTGACACGTCTAGGGCAACCTACACCGTAGAACCTGCCCGCCATGCTTTCAGCGACGGGGCTCGTCCCCCTGGAACCGTGACCGGGAATCCTTACCCTGACACGCGCACAACCACATCTTATCCTGAGCCGTACTCTCGACCTTCATACCCCGACCCAGCGTCCTCGCGAAATTATGTTGATTCCACACGTCCGCCATACCCTGACCCGTCGCGGCAACCTTACATGTCGGGTGATCCAGCTCTTGGGCGATATCCTTACTCATATCCGACGGCGACGGAAGAGGAAACTATGTGGGGCGCCTCCCTTAGTCAAGCTGAATGGGCCCGATTTCTTGACGTGATGCAGCATCCACGACACACGGGTGATCGGCATTAATAATGACCTTCCAGACGACTTTTGAACGGAGAAAACTCGGATAATGTATGTAAAGGTTTGGATGGAATCTCTCTGGTTTTGGTTTGTTAGCTCCTCTCCCTCTCCCACCGATTTCCCTTGAGTTGCCAGTCTGCTCCCTTGTACGTATTTGTGGTGGTCCACGGTGTTCTTGTCCACTTTCTCGTCGCCTTTGATGCTCTTTTTTTTTTTTTTTTTTTTTTTTAAATCTATTTTGCCCCCATCACGCAAACTACACGTATATCCACATTCTACTGTTCCTTCTGTGTACATATCCAATTGCTTTGCGTTCGCCGCTATATTATTCTGTTGTATTGTATCGGCTACGCATCGCAAGTGGGGAGTATGCATGATGAACTTTTTCCTTTTCTTCACAAAAACTCGGAAACATGAATTCCCTCCAAAAAAAAATTGCACGCGCCCACTCTTATTTTCATTTCAGAGGGCTCGCCTAACGATAATTATGAAAATGTAGGCGAAGCCAGAGATAAGCAAAGAAGAATATCGATCGATCAACGAGGCGTTGCATCTAGGCGACGGTGGTTTCAACCTGGGAAAGCCTGCTTATTTTCTGCACTCGCTTGACACGATTGTTAAGCTCCATCCGCAGCGTCTGTTGGAGTACACGTCCACGGCGGCCCAAGGTATCGTCCTGTGCGGCGGCGGCCGCAACGAGTACCTGGTCGATGAGTGTGTAAGGGAGCCAAGTTGTGCAGGACGCCTTCGGTTCTGCGCGTGAGAGTGCAGCGTCCGCCTGTTGTGAGGAGAAAGAAATATAATTACAGAATTTAATGTCTTTTTTACCATGACAAAATTTTTGGCTAACCTTTCGGACGAGCGAGAGCGTGTGTTCCAAAGCACTCTCAAGAACGTCAAACCGGAGGCTAGTCCGGATGAGGTATTCGTGGTGATGGTCCTGAGAACGAGATAGAGGGACAGATCAGCCAGTGTGGGGCCGAATCAGGAGGCGAACTGACCTCAAGCGTGCGTATGAGCCATGGAGGAGGGGACGATGTTCTGTCGTGTGATAGGATAGCCTCCAAGACTGCCTTGGTGTACCGGTAATCCGTATCTGCACCGTCATGGCGTTCTAGAGCAAGTTTGAGGTACCGCCAACCTTGATCAATGGGTGTTCCAGGCCACGAAGAAACATTATCCGTCAGAAGCCAATCAGCCGCATCTTGTCTGTGTAGGTGTCAGTACGGCAAAGGACCCGGTTGACGAGAGGTCACCTACAGAACCCTGTCTGGGTCTCGCGACAGCCTCATGCATTGTCCTGTAAGGGCGGCGAAGAGTTCGCTCATATCCATGCCGAGCGTGCGGGCCGTCGTAATCGCGAGGTCAAATTGATTAGCCTGCTCTAGCCGTAGGATTACGAGGGATGGCGACAATAGAGTGTCTACGACGTAAATAGTCAGCCGCTCACCCTTGATTAAATTAATTATCCTTGGTTGTATCTATTCACCTGGAGCAGTAAGCAACGTAGAGTCACGTCGAATGAGGCGCAACCTTGCAGATAACAACGTGTATTCGAAGCGAAGGTCTTCGAGGTCTATGATCTCTGAATCAGTACCAGTGGTCGAAAGCGGCAAGTTTTGCGCCAAATTTCGTCTTTTACGCGACTATCGTCACAGGATTAGCAAAACGAGATGTTCGCATGAAGATCGGCGTTCACCTCGAAGTCTTTGACATTTGAAGCAGGCAGTTGGACAACAACCCATGCATTCTTCGGTTCCAGAAGGGACAACGAGTTAATCGCGAGTAAATAAGATTCCAGTTGGTCCTCCATCAAAGAAATCACGTCAGCAGGCTTGCCGAAGATTTCCTGTAGTTTACGTGCGCGTTGATACATAGTTCGGGCAGCTGAGAGATCAAGAAGGGTTCAGATCGGTGACTTATTGGAACAGTAAGAAAATGAGAATTACCACTCCTATGGTCCCCTCTTCGTGTATACCACGTGTACAGGATTCTGGAGTAGAAGGGACGAGCACGAGGATTGGTGTTGCGTGCTTTAAACGCAAGAGCATCGTCCACTTCGGAGGCAAAGCCAGTAAAATCCAGAGAAACCAGCATTTCGATGGCGCCCTCTTCACACATCTGATATACGAGCTGGGAGATACAATCCCGTTTTCTGCACAAATTCTGCGTCAAATACCTTGATGCAAAGATGTATGAGAAGGCCGTCTTACACGCTATCAAATGGCGCCGCGATAATCGATGAATAGGCTTCTTCCCAGAAGGAAAGATCTATGTATCCCCGGGTGAGGCTATACCATATATCCGCTGTGTCAGCCTCTGGGGGTGCGACCGATAAGGCAAGACGAAGGAAGGAGACCTCATGCTGCGTCAGGCCATTTAACCTAAATATTGCAGAGACTTCTAGATAGAATGAGTAATCCGAGTCGTATAGAGCCCTTGCAGGCAGAACGGTGGATAATGCCTCGGCGTCCTCAAACAACAGGCCACCGTCAGGACCTGGGAGATTAGGAGATAAGAAAGTGGCACGCTGAGGGATTTTGTAACATACCAAAACTTGCAGCGACCTTCTCCATCATGCTGGCTGCGTCATCGGCACGCCCAAGTGCAATGTAGAATTGTGCAGTGACAAATACGACACCAGGAGTTCGTGGTAGCCATGCAAGCATATCTCGGGCAATATCAGGATATCCCAAACTGCGAAGACGGTCGCAAAACTGAACCTCGAAGAGGGTGGCATGCGTGGGGGAAGTGGATTGGAGGAGGCCAGTGGAATCTACAAATCGGTGCGCTGAGCCGGGAAGTTCAGCGCATTCGCCTGACTGAGCTATCAGACGGTGTACAAGGGAGGATGTTGGCGCAAAGCGAGAGTGATTCCTGGATACCTGCATGTTGCTCATGCGCGCAATCATGTCGTCAGTGTTTGTATGATCTGATGGACTGGGATCCTGGGTGTGGTTCGCCGCTGGTTGACGTGCAGCGCAACGTAGCATAGCGAGGCCTCGAAAAACGGCAAACACTTCTTCTAGCAAGGATTGGTCCCACCCTCTTAGATCATCGACGAGGAAGAAAAGAAGGGCCATTAAGGCGATACAGATGTCATAGCGAGCGTGCACTGAGGTGGAAACATAGGCTGCTGACAGAGCAACCCTCCACTCAGACCGCGTAGGAGGGAGGAGTAGCTCAACTTCGTCCTCTTCTCGCTTGACCTGCGGATCAAAGCCAGCAACCAGATCTAAGATGATTCGGATATCCTTGTCAATATCTTCGATATCTTGGAGCCTTGCGATGATCCAGTTCTGAGTACTATCATCGAGACATTCCTTGAAATCCACCCGTTGCGCCTGGTCACCTAGGATATCCACAATAGAGAAGGCGATTTCTTGATGCAGAACATCGATCACCCTGGTTTCCACGCTGCGGAGGAGCTCCAGTCCGATTTTGTCGCACAGGGTCCACGCAATGTCGAGGACAGCGAAGTGGGAGTCCACATCAAGGGATTCGCGGAGGCATCTATGGACAGCGATTGGAAGGTCCTCCTTTGCGAGAATGTTGATGCGCTCTCTTTCGACCACGACAACACCTTCGTTATTCTGGCCAACACAAAGAGCGAGCGGCCACCGCGCATTACGCTCCACCTCACGACAGCGAGTGACAAATCCTTCCCAGTCTCGCTTGAGTGCACTCCAATGCCGGTCATGTTGCATTGCACCGGTATGGGGGTCTTGTACAAGAGAGACAGTACAGCCGACCACTGCAGCAATGTTCTCAACCACGGTTGGATACGATGTTGTCAGCTCTGGGGCAGGGGGACTAGGGAGGGAGAGACAGGCATCTATGTATTGCTCAAGGGCAGTGCGAATGGTCAGTGGGGAGAACAAGCCTGGTCGAAGTACCGCTTGCATGAATTTCTCTGTGAGCGAACCAGGGGATCGAAGGAGTTCTTCAAGGTATGCAGGGGTCAAGTGGGCCTCCTCTCCGTGACTGGATGTTTCCCACGTTGCGTTGCCGGAAGTGTTCAAGTTTTCTAGGGATAAGGGGGTTCTCTCCATCACTGAGCAGCCTTGGCGTTCCCATAACACGCACAACATGCCGTCGTTAATTATGAAATCTTGCAAGTGACAGTGAGCACTGGCGGCGGAACACTCGATGGATCCAAGTTCTCGTAGTTGATCGGCTGTTGAGTCAAAGATTTGGAAATATCCACCGGAGTGGGTGTCGGTTGATGTCGGCACGAACGCGATGGCGAACGTGCATTCATCGTTGGTACCACCAGAGCAAACACGGACAAGGTTCCGTGCTTCGGCATCTAAAAGCTCGGAGGTGGCATCAGACGAGATTGGTTGGCCAGTTACTCGAGATGGAAGAGTCTTGGACGCAACACAACCACTTTTTGCGGTCCAAAGGCGGAGGACACGATCGCGGGACAGAGTCCAGGTGTGAGTGAGATCTGTGGGTTGGGGAAGACTAGCTACGGAAAGGATTTCCAATGCTGGCTTTGAATTAGGGTGAAGGCCAGGGATGTAAGAGGCAAACGCGCCGAGGAGAGACTTTGGCTGGCTGAGAGTCTCCGTCCAGAGATCTACGAGGGCGGGTTGAATGCACTTGCAAATTGCAACGAAGAACACACACCATCGGATATGTCGTCGCCGATTCGCTCTGAATCTATGCGAAGAAGCGACCCATTGTTTAGCCCGATTGCTATAGAATGGATGCCCTGTATGTTGACGAAGGCTCTGGAGAGATCGACAACGGACTTGATGATGTACTCCCTGCACCAGTTCGCAGTAGCTTGGTCGTGCCAGAGGAGGTTAGGATTTGCGGCTGGCAGGACCAAGCGATAGAGAGAGCCAGTGAGCACGACAACCAGCAAATGGAGTTCTTGTTCTGCAGCTGCAAAGAGAGCTGGAGCGGAGATAATGGGGACAGGGAAGACGAAACGGATCGGAGGAACTCGTGTCGATAACGAGACGAGCTCGACGATCGAACCGCCATGAAGGACGCGCAAGAGAATGGAACCAACATAGTGCAGATGGACGATGGACGCGAGAGACGCGTGTTCGGGATGAAGATCTACATCGACGGTCGGTGTAGGGGTGGCGAAGTTGTGACGGGAGGACTGCAAGACGACGGAGGGGGCACTGGCGGAGGGAAAGAGAGAGGAGAGCTGGGTGGCAAGCAAGACGGAGCGGGCGACCATGGTGGGCTCAACCAAGCCTGCCTTTTCGGGAATTACATTCTTTGCACCGAGTAAACAAGCAAATGAAGCACAGGCGAATCAACGGTGACGGACACACGGACATGACTCGTTATTGCCAAGCTACCTATAAGCAACTTCACTTCCCCAAACCGTCTCGCAAACGACCGGCGTCACACCGACTTGGAATGGAATGTACCCTGCCCTCCCGATCTGGAGGCCAACGAGGTGCACCTCATGAAACGAGCACCCCAGGACGACACGATGATGATGCTCCGAGTGCACGGCTGGATCATGTAGAGATCGGCAATTTCAAACGGACGTAGACACTGATCGTCCTGCACTCTGAAACACACATATGAGCCATCTGTGGGTCTGATTGACTACTCGCGGAGGTGAACTTGCTAATATGTCCGGCACCGAGGGTCGAGACTGGTCAACGCATTTTCATACTGCAGGCATGAGCATCGCGAGCAGTCGTCCGGGGAGCTGATACCCCAAAACTGTCAGCTGCGACAGGAACGCCGCGTGAAAGGCGGACGGGCTAGCGAAAGTCTTATGTCAACGGTCGCAATTCCTTTGTCGGTGTCGCCAGCAAATGAGTGACGCCTCAAAGCTCGCGTTCCAACTTCACTCCAGCTCATGCTCACTACTGACCCGACGATGTCGACTTCACCGCGCGCTAGCTCGCGATGGCGTGCTGATCCCTGTGATCGGCTACACCTCGTGCTCATTCCACTACGTTTGTCTTCTCTTTAGTCCTATGTGATCCATGGACATCGCCCTGACCTCGTTTCAGTGAGATATATAAGAACCCTCTGCTTGCTCCGTTACCCCTCAAATATTCGACTAAACCATCAAGACTTGAGTCACAGCCAATTATCTTATTCTTTGCCTACTCACACACCTTTATCTCCCATCCGTCTTCTTGTCCTAGCCCATTATGGACCAGCTAACATCGTTCGAGGCTCTCCTCTTTCCATCCGATGGTCGGAACCCGCACATGGTCGCGCTCGCGACGAGCCCGATGTCGATGCCCGACCCTCATGCTCCCCACAGCGTCCAGCCTCCCCGGATGCCACACCCGGAAGTCTACATGGACTACATCGCAGAGGGCCTCGGTCCTCGCGCATGGCATTACCACGTGAGTCGGATAGAGTGGATCACCCGGCTAGATGTCACTCACAGTCGTCCTAAAGCTCGTCGAGGCACTTGACGGCATGAATAAAAAATTCGCTCAACCTTACGTCGTTTTTTACCCCGTTGTCTCCCGTGATGGAATGCCCTTCCCTGTCAACAAATGCATCCGGGAGATTCAAGGGAGGGCTTTCCGAGAGGCAACCGCATGGCGCGGCAATATTATCGTTGCAAAGTATCGAGAGAGCCCGTTTTCATCCATGGTCAATGGTTCGATTGCCGACTTCCCGATTCTAAGGAATTACTTGATGACACACGGTGCGCCTTCTCAGGTAAGTTAGACTACGCCCCCAACGTTAGCATCGCCTAATACTCGTGGTTTGTGTCTGGCAGGCTTGAGGCAAATGTAAAATTCCTCCCGAAGCACCCACATACCCTTCAGCTTTCAGGGACCAAACCTTATATGACCATTTATGAGACACTATGAACTCAGCCCCTATCAATTAATGCTCGGCGATCACACACTTTAGGTCTCTCTTCCATGCCCATCATCATTTTATGATAGCATTTCCTCAATATTAGACTAGCTTCGCTTCTAATCTAGAGTTCCTGGTGCTCTGCTTTTCCATTCGTCGAGGGAATGGCTTGCACCCATGGCTTGCTACCACCATCTCCATCCTTTGTCGGTTGCGTGGTCCGTTCCTTCTTGGGATCACAGTGTTCCGGGAGGGGACTCTGCGGGTCGATGGGAGGATGAAGGACCTTGCCCACCTTGAAGTATGTTTTGTGGTCCACAAAAAATTTCTTCCAGTGTTGCACGCCCTATCATGAGTCGATTATGGCCTTGTTATTAGACCAATTCCGTGAATACCCACCCTGAGCTCCTGGTCAGTCAATCCTCGCAAGTCGTGTGTACGGTGCGTCGCGAAGCACCCAGTTCCAAAGGACCTTGCCGCATCAATACCGGCCCTGCATAGCCCCGCTAGTCAAGATACCGCGGAATAAAAAACAATACAACGAAGCATACATGTTGTGATATGGACCCCCAGGGCCGTAGGTTCGCCTATTGCTCGAGACATCATAGACCTCCCCATCGATCTTCACACCAGTGATGCTCTTTGATGAGTGTCTGCCAATAAGATGACCAAGTAGAAATCCTACCGCGATGTATATGGGCTTATTTCCGTCCGTCCCGTCAAAGGTGGCAAGGTAAGATTCCGAAAACAGTCGGCCGCTTGATTCCTATGGGATCGTCAAGTTGAGCTACAGCCTCAGGGCCAGGACAGGGCAAAGTGCGTCTCACCGGCCAGTACGTCTTCAGTCTCGCCCACTTGCCATCATACTCCCACAAGAAGTTGCCTGTGAAGAACCTGCCGGCCAGAGTAATCACGAGCAGTAGGTAGACGACGAACTTGAGGAGACCGAGGAGGCCAACTTCTTCTTCGGCGGTTGGGTCTCGCTCTGCTGGACCAACCTCCTCTCCGAGCGCAAGCTTCTCCTCGCGCTCCTTCTTGCGTTGCAGCCAAGCTTGGTGCAGCTTCTCTCGTTCGAGTCTGTATTCGTGGTAACTGGTGTGCGATTCAGCACCCGCAAAGATGCTAGGTCACGGTCAGTGAACGCACGCTAGGAAGGGTTGGTTTGCGGCCTTCTTGGACACCATCCTATTGGAATTTCCAGGGTCTGGCACCATTTCCTCGGCTGGCTGTGGCTTTGTAGCATTGCCGCTAGGATTCCAGATCCAGCTCATCTTGAGCGACGTTGACTGCAGACGCTTGACGCAGAGTGGCGCAGCACTATCCTGCGAACAGAACACGTTCACGCAAACCAGTCACAAAAATTCAAAACGAAATGTTAAGACAGCTAAAATACGACACCATGTTATACGACAGAGACCGTAGATTAAGAGTGCACCTGTGCGAAAGCAATAGGTACGCCAATAACTATAAGGTAGATTGTACACCGCCAAGGGTAGTAAGAAGTCGTGATGCAAGTGAAGGACAAGACAGAGCTGGCGGGAATAGTGTTAAGCATGACGAGAAAAAAGTGGGAAAATTATACCGGGTGATGCCAGAGAAATGAACAGATTACTACTAGTGACGGAGGTATGACGCTGTAAGGAAGGAATGCAAAGTAACAAGTTGGGTAATGAACGGATACCAGACGCAGTGTTATGAAAGAATGCGAGGATATCGTATCGTGGGGTAACAGTGAAGCAAGTCTGCTGACGATAAACGAAGAAAAAAAAAAAAAAAAAGACAGAAGGAAAAAAGACCGTGTGATTCATATTCATAAAGTCGTGGAGGAGCCAAGAAGCTGCTGCTGCCTCTGTTCTCGTTCGGTGGCTTTAGCGGAAACGGTGATATACGCGCCGCCAGTCTCTTCATTTCCTAAGCCTGGCGGGGCAGGAGGACTTGTCAGAAACTGAATGTCTTCAGATGCATCGCCTCCGAGCCATTGCTTGGCTTCAATGAAGCGTTGGGTTTTGATGAACTGAGGATATAAATATGAATGCGTTAACGCGGTAGACATATACAACGGTGTACCTTGGGAAGTGAGTCCATCGCCATCAGCCGGAGTACGTGGGTTTGGATGCGGGAGTATAACTTGATAAGCATCTGCAACTGGGTCGCATTGAAGGCACCAGCTTGGCTGGCATCGACCTGCCCGTCGAAGGCTTTACCATTCAGGTTGGTCATCACCTCACCGAGGTAACTAGCAAGATCAAGCCTCAAGCCATGATCGATATTGAGTTCGTTCTGACTTGACGGCGCGAGATACTTGTTGTAGATCTGGAAAGCCGTCTGGATGAGTGATTCATGGTGCCTCTCCATCACTGCTTGGCCGGGCGTTCCTTTCCCTCCACGACTGGCGGGGACGGTCGCCTGAGCAGTTGATGTGATGCTGAATTTGCGCTTGAAATCCTCGACATCCATCCAGAACGTAAGGTTCTCCTCGCAGAAATTCGCTTTGAGGAATTCCCGGAAGAGGGCTCGATAGGACGGCTCTTCAAGGATTTGGTTTAGACGATCAGTGTTGCTCTTGACACTCGCCTTTGCCTCCTTTGCGTCTTTCGATTCAGTATAAGCACTATTGAGCCTCTCGGCCATAGAGATCCGGCGATGAATCTTGGCGTTAGCAGCACTGACGGTGGCCTCAGGTCCCGATTTGGCCGCACCTTCAATGGTACTACCTTCTAACGAAGAACGCTCGTGAAGATTAGTGACGGAGCTGTGAGGAGAGGATGACTGTTCATCCCACTGAGCGACGCGTCTTCCTTCATCAGTTATTCTATAGATAGCCTTCGCAGTGCATCGGAATTCTCCGTGAGGCTTGAAAACAGTGATAAGACGAACTAGGGAACTGAAAATATCGATGGATAGTACTCACACTGACGGGTGAGTTACCACCGGGGGCAGTACCTCGGACGGTGAAGATGATGGCAGAGTCGTTATTCTTTCTCTTGTCGCTAACCAGAGTGATAAGGCCAAAGCGAACGAACTGCGCGGCCATCTCTGCCGCTTCCTCTCTGCCCACAACGGATGTGAAGTCGCAAAGCCACTCAAGCGCGGATACAGCAGCAAAGCAATATTTGTGTACAACCATTGGTCTGCCTAGAAGCGGCTGTGCCTTCTCTGGGACATCCATGAGCTGAATGCCTTTAGATCGCTCGTGGTACTCTTGAAAGGCATCTTGTGGTGCGGTGGCATTTTGAGAGAGATAATTGGGCTGGCGTCCGACGAAACGACGAAAGAGAGCAGTTATCACGGACTGGGTCACGATGATCTCATCATCAGCTGTCCGGCGCTCGAGGTGAAGAAGTTTGATACAAATAGGCTGCGAGACGAAGATGGGCTGAAGGTGATCGGAATTGATGCCATTTTTCGAGATGAATCGCTCGAGGACGTGAAGACCTTTTGGCGTGAGGACATACGTGCCACGATCCTTGAATAAGTTTGACCCTTGATCAGCGGCATTTTCAATCAGACGAGCATCCATGAAATGCTGGCACATCGCTTTTGCCATCTCACGGGTCATGGAGAAGGTGGTCGTTGTGGTGGTCGTCACTATTCGTGATTTGTCTCTTGGATCCGGCCCACGATTGGACTGGGAGAATTTAAGGGATGCCAGATTCTGAGCAGCTTCGTCGCTAAGATAAATTTAAAAGATGAAGAGTCAGATGATGAAGTAGATGCTGATGGGATGGGCTGACGTGGAGAATGAATTCGGGAAGGTACGGAAATACTGTTTGTGGGTAGTCAATTGAAGCGATACGATGAGAGTCGCAAACAGATCGAGAGTATCCTGGACGAGAAGGATTGGTAGGGGAGCGAAGAGGTACGGGAGAAGGATACCTTGAGGTAAGGTCTCCCGCGCTTGGTGGTCTTCATCATATGCGAAGAGCTTGCTTGTGGGAGTTGATCCGTGCGATCGGACGACATTATGAAAAAAAAGAAAGGATGACGGGGATGAGTAAGGGATAGAAGGAATTACAAGGACTAAGAAGAGGAAGTGGAAGAGAAATGAAGAGAGGGTGAAGGAAAGAAACAAGGAAGAGGACGTTGATGGGGGTAGTAAAGACGGGGTACAGAGAGAGAGAGCGGTTCGGTAGCGTGGAAATGTCGGGCGACTACTAATTATTTATTCATTTTCCATTGTTCTTATTTTTTTGCCGTAACTTGCCGGCCACCCGGGTCGCCTCCCACAGCCATGGACAAGACGTGTTTTGACCGTCAGCCGTCCTCGACGACGTGCGTGATGAGCTCTATTTGAGTCACGACGGCGGGTTGCTAGGCGTTTAATCATTTGGCCACGTCGCCCCCGCGCTGTTTCTGCGTTTCTGCGCTGCTTCATCGACGGCGCTCAGTCAGTCGCCTTTACGACAAAGTATCGTAAGTCCGGCACGGTGGTCGTCTCAATGTCACCCATTCCGACGGTCCAGTCTGCGTGTTGTTTCACCGTCACCGAGTTGCGCGAACTTGCGCGTCGTCGCCGGTTTGTCTTGACTCGTAAAATGAGACATGATGCGGGCCGTGGCGGTGCTCGCCGCAGCCAGGATGAGTTCTGCCAGCATCAACGTGAGTAACCCGTACGAACGATGGCACAGACACGACAAGAGTCTCTCAGGATCCCATAGCAGTCAAGGCCCTTCTCGACCAACTGAGAGCTTCTCGAGCGTGGCAGGACACGCTGGATTCAAGTTCGTCGCGCATCAGTTCAGAACAACATGCAGAGGTCTGTGGATCACCCACAGGTCCGTCGGAAGATGTACAAAGTGAACGGAGGGCTCAGTCGTCTGTCTCCGTTCCGCCAGCTTCGGTAGCTTCTCTGCTTTTGCAGCTGAGAACATCGGAGACGACATCCGTCGCCATCAACACGCCGACGGTGTCAGATCCGCGTACAGCTCACCAATCATCTCGAAACATTCCTTGGCCCTCACAGGAACTGCCACCTATCCAGTCAGAGCATCTAACTCCGCGGTCCACTGCAGCAACATCTCCCGCGCATGTGCAGGACATCCATTCTGTCTCGTTCCAGCAGGCGCTGCTTCACCTGGTACAACTTACTAGTGATCCTGGGTTCCTTGCTGACGTCGCTCGCGTATGGTTCATTCATCATCTATATCCCATAGTTTACTGAAGCGGCACTTAGCTGCGGCAAGAACAGAACGAACTCGAACAACAATTATGGGAAGAACGACAAGCTATACACAAGAAGCATGAGGAAAAGGTCAAAGTTGCTCGCACCAAGTTAGTATCTAAAGCCTTTCGTTGTCTCTTCATTCATCGTTTCCTTTTTATATCAGAGCGACATTGATTGGCGCAGGGCTATCAAAGCATGAGGCTGATGTCCGAGGCTAGCCAACTTGCCAGTAATGAGCCTCCCTGACCAATCGTTGACACAGATGATGAACGACGCATACCGTAGAGATCTGCAAAGATTCGACAGGGAACGGGTGCTCCTTGCGTGGGATGCTCTCATCCAAAAGCAACAAGTAGCGCTTCAAGACCTTGGAGTCCCGACCATGTTCGCAACCACTTCCCAAGTCGACCGCCAGGTGAGCGTGCATTGCAAAATGTGATCACGATTTGACACGAAGGGCACTGGTAACAGAAGCAGCGAAGGGTGGTCCAAGTTCTAGAAGGGCTGTAAGGCAACCAGTGAATCATTACGCGTGCGAGCACCTTCTCGGGGGGTTCTCTTGGTACGATATCTGAGCTTGGCATTTTCTGCTTTGTCTCTTGACTCTTGCAGCCAATATAATCAGGACGGTGTTGAGGTACGCGGCGGCGAGAGAAGGGTTGAATCCAGAAGCACCTTCGTGGCGCCAGCACTCTATCGGTTGTGCTAGATCGAGGCAATTTTATCGCTTTTTTCTTTCCTTGTCCAAGCAAAATGTGGTACTGTGTATTGCACCATACGCGCTTGACTCTTGCGTGAACAGACGCGCTTCGTACTCAGCATCCGCCGGCCTGGTCTCGCCTACCCAGCTCGCCGTGTGGCGCAGCAATTCTTTACGAAATTACCGTTCCACGTACGATTGTTGGTGGGGAAACTCAACGAGACGCGGCTTCCTTTTTCTATTAACTGCTTACACGGCGTAACGTCAGTCAGAAAACTCAACTGTTGGCCAGACAGGGTCGGTCAAGTAGCTTGGGAGATTCCAATGATGACTCGCGTGAGGATTATCTGTCCTTGGTGTCTGTATGTGATGATATTGTAGCCAGGGAAATCCGTGGGGCCTGTCACCTAATCTTGTCAGGCAACGTCGGCTGCGTAAACCCTGAACGAAAGCTCCCGTCAGGGCTAAACCAGGCTAAACCGCGCTCAGGTGCTATAAACCTTCTCTTCATATGCGTACATAAAACTGATCTGTCACTACTTCCTCCCGCACCTTTTGGGTCGCTTCGCCGTGTACCTGCACCCTATGCCTTTTGTCCATATACCATCCCACGACGACTATGTGTCGATCTGGTACACCACGAACTCGCCCTATGGGAACGTAGGAAGTTTTGCCCCGGAGAAGCCGACAGTCGTTATATTGCACCCACTCTTCCTCGACTCGAGCTGGCTCACCAGGCACTTCGATGACCCAAGACTATCTTCAGAGTACAATCTAATTGCCTTTGACCATCGCACGCAAGGTCGTTCGCGGAGCCGACACAGTCCCTTACATGACTGTTATGTAGATGCCGCCGACCTTGCTTCGGTGATACAAGTACGTCTCCTTCTATGACAAGCCACCCCTCATGTATTCAACTGAATAGGCGCTCCTTTTACCTCCTGCCCATTTTCTCGCTTTTGAGTGTCTGTCTGTAAATGCTGTTCTCAGGCTCACGGCACTGTGCGTATGTCCATGTCGCATCAAGCCTCGCGCTAATCCTCTTTAAGTTGGCCGGAGTTCGTCCTAAGTCTCTCACTTTGCAATGTACCACCTCCGACAGAGTATGTCTCGGTGATCCTGCTGGCTGGACTGATGTTCATATAATCAGACTCAAATGGGTTTTCAACGCATATGACGAGCTCCTCCAGCTGTGGTGTTATGGGGAAGACTTGGATTCGTTCGAGCACGCCGGGAGCGAAGTCGTTACCTTTATGACTGGCGAGGTGGGATACCTATACTTTACCACCGAGAACGGTCACTCATACGGCCCCAGACTGACAACATTGACCTCCAAGACCATGTTGGTGAACATGTATGATCAAAGTTTCCCTTGACTAATGGTGCTGGACAGCTGATCGCATACTGGGAAAAAATAACACCTCCTGCGAAGCGGCTTCGTATTGTGGAATTTGTAAACATTATGATGAACGTGAGCTCGCTATACTACGTTCAAGTGCTAATGTTCGAGCATTTACAGCGAACGGCGCTTAGCAAGAAGGAGCTTGCAAGAATTACATGTCCAGTCCTTATTATACAGGTGTGTTCTACAATTTACAAGCTACTCTAATTAAATCTGCGCGAAGAACGAGCAGAGACCTGTTGCGCCGCTGATGTATGCAGAAAGCTTAAGGGACGATATAAAAAATGCCACCGGAATAGAGCCTCGCTTCTATGTGGTCAGGGGTACGTATTTGATATGATTGCAAGTATATGATGAGACAAACCCCTCATGTCAGGTGCCAAGGCTTGCGTATCCATCATTCCTGGGAGTGCCTCGTTAGTCAACCGCGTTTTCACTGGTTTCCTGTCACAGCTTCCGCGGTTGCAATCTGATTTACGTCCGCCGGTCATCCCGACATTGGAACGCACGAAGGCAGCGTTACAAACACTTTCGGAGCTTGTTGGTGATCCGTCCGTTGCCCACCGGAATCCGAGGTCACAACTTTCTTTCTCGTGTGTCACTCCGGAGGTTGCCAAGAGTCAACTTGAAAGCTTGAGGTTCTACGCAAAGGATATCGACAAGACCTACTGTCCGCTCGGCAGGGACGGACGCCCGATACGAAAGTATATGAAACTGTTACATTCGCGCCCAAAAAGAGTGACACCTCGTTTACATCATGTCAGGTACTCTGAACGGAAACAGTCACATTGGTTCCATGGTGACAGTCGCGGAATAAGCCACGTTGGTGAGTTCGCCGACAGCGATTCCGACTGCACATCAACTTTTGCTCCCTTTTTTTTTTTTTTGCAGATACGGAAGTGCTTATTGCTGCACAACAAGATATAAGGCCTATATCACCAGAGCGACCTTTGGAAGGGTCCTTGACCGCAAACGGGTTTGATCTCGTGACGGACGCTGTGGCGCAAGACGGCCGTATGCGCAGAACAACCGTAAATACCAATTCCGTGGAAAAACAGGTCATCAAGGGCTCGATGTCGAAAGTTGTCACGCAAAGCGCTTCACTCAAAGGCGCTACACCGAAGGGCCTCGTGTAGTGTGTGGGGATACTTGGCTGTTGTGTAAGGAATATCTTATACTTTATCGTCTTGTCAACATAACTTCTTACAATACCAATGTGACTCGGTAGTCTACTC
Source organism: Boletus rubropictus (assembly GCA_038092695.1). Classification (NCBI taxonomy): domain Eukaryota; kingdom Fungi; phylum Basidiomycota; class Agaricomycetes; order Boletales; family Boletaceae; genus Boletus; species Boletus rubropictus. The sequence goes on from JBBPQW010000348.1 coordinate 18,418, forward strand.
ACTCCACGTAGCATCTATTCAAAGTCCACGAGTAGTACCTATTCTGTACTTATGATCAGATAGAGTATGCAGGTTGGATTGCATCGCGAGAATACACCTCGCGTACTAAATTCACCCCAGATGGCATGCCCACGAGAGTCGTGAGCAACTCTAGATGCTCCCTTCTGCCATCTTAGCTTTGTAGTACCTTACCATCTCTTCGAGCCCCATGCGAACAGACCAGCGTGGTTGCCATCCCAAAGCTTCTTTGGCCCTCGTAGTATCAGGGCGTCTCCGCTTGGGGTCGTCCGTGGGTATAGGCTTATAAACGATCTCCGTCCGCCGAGATAGTGTGATGCCGTCTTCCTCTTGTACGTTCTCGACTATCTCCCGAACGAGCTTCGCAAATTCTCCGATAGTAAATTCGTCGCTGTTGCCTATGTTGACGGGGCGCGACTCGTCGGAGTTCATCAATGCAATGAGGCCATCCACGAGGTCGTGTATATACTGAAACGAGCGGGTCTGTGTGCCATCGCCGTACACGGTGATGACCTCGCCACGCAAAGCTTGTACGATGAAGTTGGAAACAACACGGCCATCAGAGGGGTTCACTGGAAAGTAGTGGTGAGCTTGTACAAACGCAAGGACAATGGGTTACGGACTGCGAGGCCCTGAAAAAAAAAAAAAAAAAAAAAAAAAAAGAATGAACAAACAATGCTTGACTTTTAGGGCATACAAAAACCTGACCATATGTATTGAAAATGCGCGCGACGCGGACGTCCACACCCTCCTGATGCTGGAAGCCATACGTCAAAGTTTCGGCGACGCGCTTTCCTTCATCGTAGCAAGCGCGAGGTCCAATAGGGTTGACGTGGCCCCAGCTTCAGGTGGGTCAAGACAGTGCATTGCTCACGAGAGGCCATACTTACTAATCTTCGTGTTGAGGGTGTACTTCAGGGTCACCGTATACTTCTACGAGAGATTTAAGCGCGACGCTAGTGGGAGGACAGGACGGACTGACCAGAAGTACTGGTTATCAGAAACCGGGCCTTGTTCCGCTTTGCCAGGCCGAGCATGTTAAGTGTTCCAGTGAAAGACGTTTTCAAGGTTTTTACCGCATCGATTTGGTAATGAGGAGGTGAAGCGGGGCATGCGAGGTGATAAATTTCTGAAAAGAACATGAGCCACGTTGTACCTGGGTGGTTTCCTTGACTTACGATCACACTCGGTCATAAAAGGTTCGACAACGTCGTGACGGACGAGCTCGAAGTTGGGATGACCAACCCAATGGTTGACGGTGGTCTTTGATCCAGTAAAGAAGTTGTCCAAGACTGTGACATCATGTCCCAGGAGCATGAGACGATCAACAAGATGGGACCCAACAAAGCCGGCGCCACCAGTGACTAGGATGCGTTTCCGTACTGAGGGAGAAAGCAGCTTTACTGGGGGAAACCGAGAAAGGGTAGTGTAGGAGATGGCATGCGTGTCTGGGTAATAGATAGATTTTGATGTATTCAGATCCCGGGTAAGGGAGACATCTTCAATCCCATCCTGAGTATCAGTTTGAGCTTTTGATGCAGAGACAACATAGCTGGGGCGAAGGTAGAGCGAGCGAAGGATGTCGATTGGCATCTCGCTGTCGAACCCGAAGCGAAGAAAACCGACAGATTTGATCACTTGACCATTTTTATCCAAGGTAGGAGTCTATCAAGAGGGAAATCAGCATACAATGAAGAGAAGAGGGGAAAAAAAGTGGTACAGGGCTGGGGGACATGACGGTAAAGTTCAAGAAAATAAAGCCACGTTTTGCAGGTGCGGACACAGACAGGGGCTAACACCATTGATAGCACAGCCACTCAGCCTGGCTTGGAATTTCTAACTAGCAGCGATTATGCCTCGAACGCAAAGACCTCAGAAAGAACGACACGATCCCTTCCTCACTCAGCTCGACGGGGACGAGCTCCATGAAAAGTATGGCCGTGTCTCTCAGCCCGGAAAGCGAAGAAAGTCGCACAGACATTCCGCAGAGGACGACGATAACGAGGTATCCCATCTGCAATTATCATATGATGAGGCTAAACAGCCTATCAGGCCATCCTCGATCCAAGAACATCCAGAAAGATTTTTGAGCTTGCTCACGACCAGCAAGAGGAGCTCGAGATCCCAGACGATCAAGACAACGACGATACCGAGGTCGCTGATTCAGGCAACTTGCAACCCCAGATGCGCACACCAGACGACCTGTCTGACGAAAGTGACGGCGGAGAGACCGAGGGAATGAGCGATGATGGTGACGTCGAGGCCATGTTCGTACGTTCGCCTAGTTGTCGCTCCGACCGAGCTCCTCATGTCAAACAGCAACTCGATTCCGCCGATGTTCATGCACTAGATACCTTGCTCCCACCCAACTCTGGCGAACGACGTACTTTAGCCGACGTGATTTTCTCCAAACTTGAAAGCAGCAAGTCCGGAAACGTTACTGTCATCCAAAAAGCTCAACAAGGTCCGTCTCCCTTCCGTCTTCGCATTCTAGGCAGCTTCTTATGTCTGTCCAAGCCAAGGAACATCCCGATCCCGCCCTAGGGCTTGACCCTAGATTGGTTGAGTCATACTCCAAGTATGTGCATCCTCCATATGGATGGCCAGCTTGTAACATTACTCAGGCTGGCAATCTTTCTCCGTGGATACAAGTCTGGTCCGTTGCCAAAGTTGTTCAAGGTCATACCTTCCCTTCCTGCTTGGGCGCGTATTTTGGCCCTCACAAAACCTGAACAATGGAGTCCTCATGCCTGCCGAGCTGCTACCAGGATTTTCGTATCTACTATGAAGCCTCCACAAGCTCAACTATTCTTATCTGTTGTATTGCTTGACGCAGTACGAGAGGATATTCAATCTAACAAAAAGCTCAATTTACATTACTACGAGTCCCTGAAGCGTGCACTATACAAGCCTGGTGCCTTCTTCAAAGGTATCGTGTTCCCAATGTTGGAGGTAGGTCCATTCACTCCCCCTCGCCCTCTCTTTTTTTTTCATTTTGTTACTCTAGGGCGTGTGCACGCTTAAAGAAGCGGCCATCATAGCATCTGTGGTTGCCAAAAAGAAGGTTCCTGTCCTTCACTCAGCTGCAGCATTGCTGCGGATCGCACAGATGGACTATACTGGTTGGTTTTTATGGGATTTGAACCTGACTTTTTGTCAACCTTCTTATAGGTCCCAATTCATTGTTTATCCGAGTGCTCATTGACAAAAAGTATCAATTACCCTACAAAGTTGTCGACGCACTTGTGTTCCACTTCATACGTCTTTCGAATACCTACAAGGCACGCTCTCGCGGGGACACCGAAAAGCTTCCTGTGCTCTGGCACCAGAGCCTCCTCGCTTTTTGTCAAAGGTAACACTCGTAGCTGCTAATGAACAAATTGCTAATTCACCACCTTCTTAGATATTCACTGGATCTGACGCCTGACCAGAAGGACGCTCTATTGGACGTTGTTCGGGTGAATACTCACCCTCAAATTGGTCCAGAAGTGCGGCGGGAGTTGGCAAATTCAGTAGCAAGGGGTGAGCCACGGCCGGACATGGTTCAGGACGTAGATATGTCATGACAGTCTCCTTCGTGATATCGGTGGAAACTCTCCATGTGTGCCCCACCTCGACCGTTGGCTTTTGTCACTTACTCGGTAATGTTACTCTTCGCGGTACATCATGACAGACTGATACCATTGGAGGTGCAAGTCATACCAGACCGTGGATCGACCTCACGCGCAGGTCCGCTCTCCGTGTATGAACTTTGTCGCCCTGAACATCCGCTTTCGAAGTCCAAACCATCGTTAGGCTGCGAGTGCACCGGCTGACAAGTGATTGATTTTGGTATGGCGGCCGAGGTTCATAGGCGTGGCTCATCCTGCTGAGGCTGGCCAGGTCATACTTCAACAACGGAGTTTTCTTATTCTTGATTTGCGATTCTCTCACGCAAGCCTCAACGCCGTCTTCAGGTTGTGCAGGCCGGATGGATTCGTCATGACCACGGGCCTTGGCCCCGAGCCAGTCAAGTGGCGACAGAACTCAGCCAGGATTTCGGCGTTCTTACATGGGGTAGCTGGACGGAGCAGTCATGACGAGAAGTGGCGGGATTGAAGGCCGTGTTAAGCACCAGCACAGTGTGCTAGCTGTCCACTGGCCGGCATCGATGATTCCCCGCTCGATTGCCAAATGACGTGATTCATTATCCATGGTATCGTTAGGATTGCGGAAGGCCATCCCACTGGAGTTTGTTTTGAAGTCCATCCAAAGTTCCATGTGCGGAAAGTCCAGAAAATCAGGGATTTGGCCGGTTTGGGTCTAAGTTTGTCTGGGTTGGTTTGGGTCGCGGTATGGGTCGGTCGTGCCGCGTGCCGCTGCCGTTCGTCGGAAGTTGAAATGCGGCAACGCCCGTGCAAGGGGAAGTTTGGGTCTGTCGCGGCTGACCTGCGCCTTTCGCACCGCCACCGACTAGCTGCATCGACAACAACGACGGGACCATCCGGCCGTCAAAAACACTCAAGATTGCTCACAATTGTCCTTATCGCCCTCCTTGGTCGCCTGGGTCATCCTGCCTGTGTCTCAGAGGGCTTATTGAGTATGGTGTCAGCCTCTACCCAGCTGACATATATAATGGTATGTCCTCCCTCCTTTTCTGCCTGCCTGTGCTTCCATCAGTGCCTCTTACCTCCCTCGCCTGCCCAGGTCGTCCCGCCTGTGTCATGGTATGTCCTCCCTCTCATTGCTGTCTGCCACCCATTAGTCATTCCTTACCTCCCTTGCCTGTGTACCTTGTCACTCACCCAGGTTGTCCTGCCTGCGTTGAGAGAGCAAAAATGGTGTTGATTGCTCGCCAGAGGGTTCTTGCAGTATGGCACTGCACAACATGGACAACTGATCATGATGCCATCAGTGACAACAACCTCTGTTTGCAACAACACATCATCAGGAGATGTAAAAATGTGCACACAACCATCACAGGCATGTGGCAGTTCTTCCTGTCTGAACATAACCATGTGTTCTGTGTGGACATGCATAGCAGCAGTGAAATGGTCTTGTTGATGTCCATCATGAGGAACAACCAATTGGGTGTTTTGGCCATCAGCATCCTTGAGTAGTGCAAGGATAGTAAATGCATTCCACACTTGCTCAGTTGTGAGTGTGGTGCCAAACTG
>JBBPQW010000349.1:0-23465 GCA_038092695.1 Boletus rubropictus
CAAAAATGGGCCACTCAAATTCTATTTCAAGACCCACTATTACCACTGAACGCCTCCTCCCATGCTTTCATCCATGCTTGTGCCTCACTGTGTTTGATGAGGATGCCTGTTTGATCTATGGGATCGTTCATGAGCGACAGTGCAGTTGAAAAGCGTTCAATAGCTTCATTGTGGTTCTGAGAGTCCATCGCGGCGTCACCGAGTATCTCCAGTCTCACACAACGGCCGCCCCTTGCCCGTCAACACCTTTACCTCATCCCACTACACATCATCCCCAAACATGGCTGACACGGTGTCTTTCCATGTAGGGTTGGAAAAAATAGATTGGGAGAGCTCGTGAATAACGTAGTTCTTGCAGACGTCTTCAGTGTGGTGGGAGATGACGAGCGTGGATGTGGTCGGGATGGGCGGGCAGGAGAAGAAAACTGGTGGAAGTTGGGGCAGGGTGTTCGCGCTTGCTGTAGTTGCTGCTGCGATAGTGACGCTGGCGAGACGGATGAGACGGCATATGTGGCCGGTGCAGCAACATCGTGGAAGGGAAGAGGATGACGGTAGTGGCGGTGGGAATGGGCATGGAGAGGATACATCTGGATCAGCACTGGTGCACTCACAGGCGTTTCTTGCGGTTTCGACGTTGCGCTCTGAGCTGTGAGTGGAGTGTACGCATAAAATGGCATACTATACGTTTGACTCCCTACCGTACCCGGCCCGGCGCCAGATGATTACAGAAAGTCGTACCTTGCACGCAAATTGGACCTCGTCGCTGTCGTCGTTGGAGGCAGAGGCGGAGGTGGTTGGACTTCCACCCAGATGGTTTCCTTCCTGCTGATCTATCGCAAAACGGGGCCTTCAATGGCTTGCTTCACCACACGCGCCTTGGCGTGTTTCTCTACTTCGAGACGAAGGTCTAGCCAGGGTCCTGAATCTGATTTTTTGCATTTTCCATAGTCTTTGGGAAATCACTGCAATAAATAAAAATATGAATGTACACTACCCGCACACGGGCATTCAAATCAGCAAGTCTGGCTCTTCAATTTCCTCGTAACCATAAGGGCTACCCATCCGAATAACCCCGGACTTCCGCGGTCAAGCCCCAAAAATCATTGGTGGGGGCTCAACCGGCGGCAGGATTCTGATGCGGGATTGGCTACAATGCAAACATGGGAGGGCCGAAATTGTTGTAAAACAGGACAGACGTACATTGCCATGGGACCCGTAGTGTTTATTCAGAAAAACCTTGGCGGGTGTGATTCCCACTCTTGTGCTCCGCCGACTTGGGGGAGGTGAATTCAATGCTATTTAAAAAAAAAAATTAATATCAAGGTATGATCCAAGTATATTTCCAAAGCACAAGATATCAGAAATGCTGGTAATAGGTGTGCACAACAAGCCACGTTGACGCACCGTTTGACGTAGTATGAACCTGTGACGAAACTGGTTCGGAAGCCGGGGCTGCCTTTGCGTCTAGTGGCAAGGCGACTACCGGCGAAGATATCTTGAGAGGATGACTCCGCCCGAGCCATGAATCGGGTGGCGGTGGGATGTTAGGCTGACCTTCCTCATCATTTCCTTTTGACCCACCGGGTGGCGGCGGGATGTTAGATGCCCCGGATGCAGGCGCGTTCAGACCTGGCGGGGTATAGCCATAGGGCGTCTGGTGCGTGACCCACGGTGGAGCAAACGGCGCCGTATGGGTTGCGGTGTTGAAAGACGGAGGCGGATAATATGGGGGTGACGAAGTCGTCCAAGGATAGTATCCAACTGTGAGCAGAAGTCAGCTCAGCACATATGTAGCAACATTGTGCCGATCTCGTTAACATTGGCATCGAGCCTCGACAGACACGCACTTGGTCCCGCATTCCCGACACCTTGATGATACTGGGGAGGGTGGCCCAGCTCCCCAGGCCTTGGTAAATAAGAATATGCTCTTGCAGGCATACCCCGCAATTCGGTCAGTCGGTCTTGCATCTCTCTCATAAACCATTCGCTGAAGCTCCACATATGTCTCGTCAGTTCTTGTTGTTGATCAATGGTTGCACCATGCGTGCGCTGATGTTCCTGGTATAATTCAAGTGTACGTGTTTATAACTGTTGACGCGAGTGAAGCAATGGGCAGCACACTCACCCTCATCAGTTCGACCAATGTATCATACAGAGGAGCCTCAGGTGGGGGAAGGGTCTATGCGGATCGATCAATTAGGCGTTGGTTGGAAGAAATGGATATCGAATACGCCCACCGTCCTAGATGGCACCCTGGTGTAATCCGTTGATTGACCAAAAACATCTGGTTGCTGACCATAGTCGTACGGAGCAGCAGTTAATGGGTCATCTGTCTATGGTACATATCAGCGCTTACCCCCCCTTCAGATGGGAAGTGGTTCTACCTCAGTGCGGCGGTGCCGGCTGGTGGTGAAGTCGCCGGGGTACACCGACTGTCCTTCGGATTGCCTTGAAGAGTGGCTCTCTGAGGACTGCTCTCGCCACCTATGTGCGTTGTCTGCAGTCGTTGAAGCTGGGTCAAAGTGAGCTCGGCGATTTGACGTTGAAGGACCCCGTTCCCTGTGCGAGATGAGGATCTCTGAATCTGACGTGGAACGCGATGGCCTCGTTGTGGATCTCTTGGTCTCGGGGCTGGTTCTAGTGATGGAGGGTATCGGCATCGGCATGGGAGGAATATCTGGGGAACCTTGCGGTCTAACTATAACTGCCTCTGGTCTCTGTTGGGAGTGGTGACCGCGGCGAGGCGTGTCTTCTGAACGATCTTCATAGTTATCATCGTCTCCGCTATGCTCGCCACTAGGCACTTCCACAGAAGTTGGCAATGAGACGGGCCCCAGGGAGGCGTATATGGAAGGATATCTCTCATCATCCATATCGCGCGCGTGTTCCGGGGGAGTCATCAAGGTTTCCGATGGTTTCCGATGAGAGATGGGTTCTTGGATGCTTTCAACAACCTGGGCTGGTACTGGTTCGCGTGCATGTAGAGATACTTTCACGGGCTCAATACCACCGTGACCATCAAAATCTTTAATATCCACTCACCGGGCACACCTCCCTTGGCTTTGCTCCGTGACATTGTCGTTCCTTGCACATGCGGCAAGCGCAATATCGTCTTTCGGACATCTGTCAATTGATTGAACAGCAGCCGATTGCGGTCCGCAATAGCGATATCCGAGGCGAGCTGCTCTCGCAGGGTAGTAATTTGGGCAGTGAATTCTGCAAGTTGAATGCTGCGTTCCTGTTCAAGATGTCGTGCAAGGATGTTCCGGGCTCGAACCACCTCTTCTCTTTCTGACCGAGCTGTATTCATCACGTCAGAAGCGTGTTGGTTGCGAGGTTGCGAAGTTGTAGCCATTGGCTCAACAACTGAACTGTTCTCGGGAGTGTGGTGTGGCAGATGATCGAGGGGGGCCGACGTGCGAGGGTTCGGGGTTTGGATCGCTGTTATCGATTGTGAAGGATTGTCATAACGTGAACGAAGATCTGCTCATGCATATTAGCCTATGTCTTTATCAGATGAAAAAACAGACTCACGCTGTGTCTGTGGGTCTCTGGAGTGTTCAAGAATAGAATGCATGTGGTTCAAAGTTTGGCCTGCCTCGTCACGCTGACCCATACCCTGCAGCACTTCATACTTTCTTTCATGGCCCAAAGGGGAAAGTGGGTTTAAGTTGATCGCCTCGACAGGCAACATCGTTGAACACAAGCTGATGTATGAGAAAAGTAGTGAACATACCTCGTTTGCGTCCTTTAGAGCGTCATCCCATAAACAAGCCACTGCGTATGCCTTGCTCCGCTTAATCAGAATGCCTTCCCGTGTTGCCGGACCCATGCTCAAAACCGTTGAATAATACGTGATGGCCTCAATATGGCTTTGGGACATCATTGCATTGTCACCGAGACTTTCCAGTGACCTCAGGCATCGCTGGGTAAAAGCTAAAGTGGAATATGCTGTATCAGGTCAACCCCAATGCAGATAAGCTTGCTCACCAGTAATCCAATCGGCATTGTCCTTCCTCGTTCTTATATCCTCACCAAGGTCATGCGTGAATGCCCGGAGTGACTCCAGTGCCTCGTTAGTACGCCCAGCGAGATGTAAAACTTCACAGTTTTGCCGATGGATGGCAAACTGCAGGTTATCAAACCTCCAGCCGCATATCTAAAAAATTATCAACATACGCGGTAATCCAGTGGGCCGTCACTTACCAAAGAGATGATATCTAAGTCTGGAACCGCACGGAATGGCCCGAGCGACAGTGACCGTGACAGGAGCTGCAGTGCCCTATCGTAATCCTCCTTTTTGGTTGCCAACGTCGCAAGCCGGAGATACATTTCTGCCTACAAACAGTATCTCATGAGAGTCCACAGCCACCCGCCATAAAAAAACTTGCCCGAACAGAAGAACATGCCGACTTGACTTCAACCGAACCACGCTCAATCAGGTCAGTAATGCCAGCCATGCTTTCGGCATGATACCTGACATCGAATAACACGATAGACTGACAACAAATGGGATATAGACAAACTGGGATACGTGGATATGCAGCTCACCTTGATCAGCAATATGATGTCCCTATCATGGACATCGCACTGTCGGAGAGCAATATTGAAAGCTTCCACTGCAGATTCATACTTGTCCTGCCCGAACAGTGCAAAGCCCTTCGCAACATGAGCGACCACTGACGGCTGGATGTCAATCGACTGTGGGTACAACGGGGTCATGTGTAGGGCATCGTAAAAAAACAAGAAAAAAAACTACCGTTTCAGCGTCTCTCAGCGCCGCACCCCAAAAATGTAAACGCGCTCGGATAAGTGCTCGATTGGCAAACACGGAGTGATCGGAGCCCATGCGACGGATGAGATGGCCCGATAGTATTTCTTCGACGTCATCTAACTTGTCTTCCTGCCATGCTTCACGAATAGCATCATCAATATCCGTCAATCGTATGGACGAGTCGCTGCACTCCGCGAAGCGCATGGTAAGCATGATTCTACGCGAGCATTTGAAATGGAAAGACAATGTACCAGGGTGTTTGCAAGTACACAGCACCTTGAAACAAGTGAGTTATCCGTGATAGCTCAGCAACAGAGGATCTACCATCTTGCGAGACTAAGCGATAGTTCTCGGACACGATCCTTTCTACCCGGCCGTCATGGCCAAGGTCTTCTGGCTTCAATAGCCCCTGGAATACCCAAAGGAGTCAGATCATGGAATCCATCAAGCATGCTTTGCTACAAACCTTCTCAAACAAGATACTCCACTGACTATCATGAGTGATAGCAACACTGGCTGAAGGTTCCTGGAGTGGCCGTCAACCTCGTCAATCCATAAGAGTCCTATTCAACTCACCTTGCTCAACATATATCGGTTGACAACGTCCGACGGGTGAAGGCTCTGCATTTCGCTATCAGCATCGATGAGAACGTGTGAGTGTAATTTCCGCTGGCCTGCAAGGGTTGTGGCACATGATCGATCGTAGTGTATCCTGTGACACCTGCATGACCAGATTGCAGAGCCGTTCTTGAATCCCTGGTTGAACGACTCGCTGGTAAAGATTTCCTACCTCTACTACCACCTCTAGGCATGAACCTCCTCCAAAAGTTCCCAGCTCGAGAGGAGCTAGGGCCATCACCTCCGTTGAAGAACTTAACCTGCCGCGATTGAGCTAGCGGGGTATCCACCTCGACTTCAACCCATTTTTTGCCCAGTATGCCTTCTCCGATCGCAATTTTGAATCCACTAATGAATACGGATTGGTTCGGGATCCCGACGTCAGTCCGTGGCCCAACACGCCAATCCAAAGCACGCATGGTCTCCCATGCGTAAGACATGTCATCTCCAGCTTGTGATGCCTTGAACTGTGCAGGTGATTCCGCACTACCGGTTGTTTGGTGGAACGCTGCAGCTGACCAGGATCTGGTTTTGTAAAGCCCAGTAATCAGATAGAGAGAGTCATGGGAAATGATGCGACCAAGGTGCTGCTCGGCGAAATTGTACCAGTTGGCCGCATTTTGGATTGCAATGTTTCTGAACATCTGTCTCTTCCGGAGTTTGTAGGCTTCGGCACCCTTTGGGAGAATAAGAAGGGCACCTTCGCTGGAAGAGAGACTGAACTCGTAGGTAAAGGGACTGCTGTCCATAGCGTATAGTCAGTCTGATCGATCCGAACACCAGAAAAAGGGCATAGCTCACCGAGATGTCACTTCCCCGGATGGCTCAGGAGACCTTGCCTTCACTGAAGAGCTCGAAATAACCCGACGAGGGTGCTCGGCATGGGGAAAGGAAGCAATGTCCCATTCGTTGAGTTGGATAGGCATGAAATTGTCAGGCACGCCAGTGGCTCGGTGCAATGGGTGTTCGCGGGGAAGACATATGTTGAAGAAGACATCAAAACTGCCATTCTCTAGATCGATGACACCAACATCGCCAATCCGGAGTCCGTCCTGACGGCACGATAGGAGTTCTTGGGAGGGCTCTGGTGTCCATAGGGGATATCCAGAACCGAATGGAAGTAAATTTCTTGCATACAATTGCGGTGGGGGGTCGGTCATATCGAGGGCTGAGAGAAAGCTGGTTTTAGCGCCGGTCAGGGCGCCAATCAGTCATCCGTGTGATTTGTGGTAAAGGCTGTGCGACCGCATCCGGTTCGTACGCGTCCTCGAACATTTCTTTGTGGTGGGGAAACACTTGAAGGTGTTAAGTCAACTTAGTCGCTCGCCCTAAAAAGGCAGGCGACGCCTTTTGAATTCAACACAACCAAACAGCCTTTGACTTTCGACGACGACGACGACGAACGCGTCCCCATGCCGCGCCGACGTGGCAAGTTCATTCCACCCCCATCCCACCTTTCTCGCGTCCTCGAAAATCTCAATGCTGGCCCAAGACTCGCACTGAATGGGCTTCGGCGCATTAGCTTGACGTATGCAGCGAAGCATGACCACATGGGTGCACGGTGAGTACCTATCGGGCGTGGAGACGCTGACGCTGATGTACCACTGCGGGTGTTAGACATTTCGTCAAGGAAGAGCTCCCACGAATACGATGGGCTAATCCCCTCCTCGAGATCATCGTCCATAAGGTCCCCAAGACGCGCGACGAAAAGTGGGCACCTCAAGCGACGGTCGAGTTTCGTGAGTTTTCTGGTGTTCCTCTCGCTCGACTGAATCAACTCGTGGGTGCGCATTTGGAACGGATCTAACAGAAGACGGAACGACGTCGGCGATTGACATGTCCAACAAGTGGTCGACGACCATCGCCAGGGAACTCATGGACCTCGCTGGCGGTGATCCGTGGAAGACGTATAAATCCGCTGCGCTCGCAGCTGGTCATCCTATCCTGCCAGGCGAGGAGAAAGAACGGCTAGCGCAGACCACTAGACGGCCCAAGGTCAATGGAGCAAAGACTTCGTCCCCAGAGGAGCTGGAAGCACAGGTTCAGGACATGCTCAACTCACCCAGTCGACCCAAGACGGGAGCTGCGGCGATTCTTCCTTGATGTCCTCTACCCCATCCTCGAGCAGTAGATAGACATGTGACGGAACCCTCGCGAATATTATCATTACGCCGTGTCGTGAAGTGTTCTAAAACGTAGCGGAAGACACATGTCTAACCAATAAGCCAGGATGTGGTCAATATGATCATCCCGATACCGAACACGATGGCAGCAATGTCGTCCATGAATACACTTCCCATGCGCAGATACCGTAAAACATTCGTGATCAATGATGGCAATGGTGGAGGAAGATGTGGTAGGGCGAAGGAAAGCAGGGCAGGCGGCTGTACTTCGTTCTGTAATGTATCGCGATCGACAAACGTCCGTCGTACGAGAAAGCGGCAACTTACTTGTCCACTGAATATACGCAACGAGTGAAGCATCACCTGCAATGTCATAAACACCCAAAAGAACGGCTGCGAAACGACCTCAGCAATCTCAAGATCCTCAAGGCCCAAACGACTCACGACGACCTGTACGCCCCACGTATCCCCCAACATCCCCTGCGTTGCCAGCTTGGGCCAGCGTTTCCAAACCGCCACCTCGACCGCTCCTGCAGTCTTTTCAACAAACACCTGAGGCTCCTTCCACAGCACGAAAAACGCCAACAAGGACCACATGCATATGAGATGCAGCAATGGCATCCATTTCTCCATGCGCGTCGGGGGCTTGGGTGGTGGTGCAGGCACCTTTCCCGCACCCTGAGACGGACTAGGACGCAACTGCGCCACCATGTCTGCAAAGAGACCGTCTGCAGCGGGTGGGAGTGGGAACGATGGCGGTGGGGACGACTGTGATTGAGCGGCGGTGGCAGGATTGAGCGCGCTACTCATGAGCGCCTGCATGAACTGGCGTTGCTGTTCGTCAGACCAGACAGAGGCCCCGGCGGCGGGTGGTGAGGGCGATGGCGTCGCTGTGTCCTTTGGTGGGGGTGGAGGGGGCATGCTCGTCTCTTCCCCGACGAACGCAGCAGTGCGTACATCTACGACGGTGTGAGTGGTGCCAATGAAAAGGAAGGAGCCTACCATCGCGAACGTCCTCGCCACGCGCAGACGTGGTCAGTCTTGCGAGACGGTCGCTGCCCCGACTCAGGATGGCTTTTCTGCGAGCCTCTGCACGGGCTGATGAAGACATGTCGTGGGTGTGGCGAGGCAACGTGTGGTGTCACACGTCTGCCAGCAACGTCCAGCACGATGCACAAGACAGACAAGGCGACCTCTGAGCGCAACGCAAAGACCCTGCGTGAGCTCGTCAGGCAGCCCGACAACAAGCTCTGCGCAGACTGCAAACGCAACGGTGAGCACATCACCTCTCGTCTTTCGTTCCCTCACACATGCACAGATCCTCGGTGGGCATCGTGGAACCTGTGAGCCCTCGTTCGTTGTGCTGTCTCCGTAGCTCATCTTTCCAGCGGGGTGTATCTCTGCATACGATGCTCGGGCATCCACCGCGGGATGGGCACGCACATCAGCCGTGTCAAGTCCATCGATCTCGACATGTGGACTCTTGAACAGATGGAGGTATCTCTACTACCCTCCAACCCGTGCCACCGCTCAACCCTCCCAGTCCATCCAGAAATGGGGCAACCGTCGTGCAAACCTCTACTGGGAGGCCCATCTCAAAGCAGGCCATGTCCCTCCCGACCAGTGGGTCTCCGTACCCGCACCTTTCCCCCCTCCTAACCCGTCCTACAGCAAAATGGACTCCTTCATTCGCTCGAAATACGAATCACGCCGATGGGCCATGGACGGTCCTCCCCCTTTGGATCCATCTGTCCTTGATGGCCCCGCTTCCAGTGGAGACGCAGCCCCTGCCGCTGCCGCTGATACCGCACCGTTCTTTGACGCCTCCCCCGCGCCTTCCCGCCCTACACGCTCACCTACTGCGACTCTCTCTGCCCCCCGCCCCGCTTCGCCCTCTATCCACTTCTCCGACGCCTTCCGCCAAAATACCGTCCACGCTCACGCCCACACTCGACAACTCCTCTCCGCCGCCGTTGCCGGACGCGTTCAGCCTTCCTCTACACCGCTCCACTCCCAGTCCCAGCCCCAGTCTCAACAACAACAACAACACAAAACCGAAGACGATCTCTTTTCGCTAGACTTTCATGCACCTCCCGTCTCGAACACCGCGCTGTCCCAAACTGCTGCCAAAGACGTCAAACAGGACATTCTCTCCCTCTTCTCCCCGACGTCTTCGTCAGCCCAGCCCTCAAATGTGTCTAGCGCCGCTCCCTCCCATACACATACATCTCCACAATCGCAATCACACCGATCGGTCAGTATGATGGGCACCACTGGTACCGGTCAGTGGGGCGTCTCCTCTGGATGGAACGGCCCACTCACTATGGCGCCGTCCACTAACATTTGGGGCGCACCTAACCCCACGACTACCACCACGGGCGGGTTTGCGAACGCGACAAGCACATCTGACGCTTCATCGAGTGGTGTCAACCACGCGAACGCGTTAAACACGACGGATATCTGGGGCGGCAGCAACACCACGCATACGAATCATGGGTCGTTTCCAACGACGTTGTCAAAAAAGGACGACGTGTTCGGAGACTTGTGGGGTGATTTCAAGTAGTGCGGTCGCGACTTGAGGAATGTTGGCGTTGGCGTTGGCGAGCGTGGGCGTTACAGAAACGTGTATGGTGCGATGGCGTTCACGCTCGAGAGTGCTGGTGGCCCGGAACACAAGCGATGGATCGTTTTCTCGTCTTCCTTGAAACGTAGATCGTTACATCGTATACACCCTATTATTTCTTTCAGAACCTAAATCCTCCCATGGTGATATCGCTCAGTCCAATCCTTACACCACCGTGTATATCCCCAGGTCCTAAACAAAACCAAAAGGGATAAAACGAGCGCTCAGCTCTCGGGCCCAAATCGAAAAAGAAAAAAAAAAAAAAAAAAGAAAGATCACAAAAACATACCTTTTCGATCAAATTCCTCGCTATCGGGTGAAACGCCTCCTTATGCGCCTCGTACGTCCGCTCTGCCAACTCCAAATCGACGGCCCCCACCGCTCTAAACACCGGTCTACAAAACTTCATTCGGCCCTTGACTACGCCCGTCCCGTCCGCGCCGACGACCCACCGGGCCGCGTCTGGCGCATACGCCTGCGCAGCGCTCGACGTGGGCGCTCGTAGTGCGACTTGGTAGAATCGCAGACGGATCTCGACGTTGGGTGTCTGTGCGAACGCATATACCGAGCCGAGGTGGTCGACGTGGGTACGTGGGAGGGGCGGGATCAACTCCGATTGAAGGCGTTCGAGGAACACGACTGTGGAGGAGGGACGCATCAATGCCACGCGGATAAAAAGAGAGAGAGAGAGAGAGAACGCACTGATCTGGTTCGTATCCATACCCGCCATGTCCCCCAGTCCGAAATCCAGCTTGGACACGACCGTGGAGCGGGACTTGTCCCACCGCGCTGCTAGCGCGTACGATGCGGACGCAAGCGTCATGTCATACTCAATCGGAACGGGAAGCGTCAGACCCTCGCCAGAGAGCCATTCCTGTCATACATTTATTGTCAGGTGCCCCAACGCCAGTAAAACAACTCACGTCCCATTGAATCCCCTCGAGTGCCTTGCTCGCCTCCTCGTCCTGCCCAAAATACTCCACTAAATCGTCCTTCCATTGCTGCGTCGTAATACTTTGCCCCATGAACCTTCGCACGTAATGCTTCACATATGGCAGAAACACGTCCAATCCGCCTAACGCCCTCTCTGTTCCACCACATCCGTCGCCCGAGCGCGTAATCTGTTTAGTAAACGATCCGAGGCTCTCGACTCTAAACGACATACCGAGATGCAGCAAAAAATTTCCCCCTTTTTCATACGGCACATGACTATATGCATCGTCTGGATCCTCCCCCTTTTCGAAATTGATGTGCAACCGCTGGTATCTCGGCCGATCGACGTACCGCACCAGGTCATCATCGAGCCCCTTGCGCCCAATCAAGAATGAAAACCCGCGGTGCGCAGGGGAGTGGAGGCGCTGCTGGAGAAGACGTTCGATGTACGTTGTCCAGCCTTCGTTGAGCCAAAAGTGGCTTGCATCGGCGTGTCTGGAAGAAGAATGGAGTATGAGTATGGAATCGGACGTTACGGAAGCCAGCGGGACACGAACGTGACACCATTGCCGAACCATGAATGGGTGATCTCGTGGACGACGACGTCGACGAGACTCCTGTCACCTGTGAGGAGTGCTGCATCTCATGTCAGTCCGCATGAGCGCCGTGAACGTTTTGAGACGCTTCTCTCACTCGGTGTGACGAACGTCAGGCATGCGTTTTCCTATCGGACACGAGTAAGCGGTACGAATGTACGCCAGCGCAACCCCATACACATACCATGCCTCCATAAGGAAACGCAGGTGGCAACACCAGAAGATCGTATACCCCAAACTGGTACTCGATCGTGATCTCCTCCTCTGCCGCCAAAAACCTACATAAAACATTGATCGTATCAGCTCTCGATCGGCCATCGGACACGGCTTACCTTGGTGTGTCTTGATTGAACTCATACCATGCCGCATCAAGGAGTTCCGGCTCGGCCCATACACCACTCGACCATGTCTTTCCTTCAGGTACCTGGAACGCGCGATAGGTCAAGTTTCCCGAGGCGATGGCAAGGAGGTACGAAGGGATCGGTACGGGCTAAATACATTTGGATCAGGTTGCCGCATGCATCAGCACATGTTACTACGTCTGAGTCGCGCGCACCTGGTTGTACTCGTAGGTCATCAGTTTCCGTCCGAGTTCATTTGGGCTCGGAAAGTCTTCCAGAGAAGGAGCAGTACGGACGGCGGACATGAGCACAGGCAGAACGGACGTGACGCGTGCGGTGTATCTCTTTTGAGGCCGGGACATATGGCAATGGGGAAGGGAACGGCATCAAGTTAGTACCCTTCATCGCTTCGAGAAACGAAAACGAGAGAGAATTCACGTACGATCTTGACCGAAGGCGTGTCTACGTGCAGTTACACTCATCAACTCGTTGAAAAAACTGCGGTGGCGACCCGGCTCGCTCAGATCTACGCACCTTGGATAGGCACCAGCGCACGCGCATAGATGGGCTGACATTGACTGAACAAATATGGGTGCATTTTTCCTTGCGTCTGTCTGTCAAATAATTCAGCACCCGTGACCCCGGCCCACTGGACTCGTCGCTACATCCAGAAGCGAGAGAACAGAGACCGAAACGTACTGGGGATCCAACCACTGCAACGCCTTGCTCTTCCTAGTCTTGTACGTCACCCTGACACTTACACCTCCTGGTGTGTTCTTCGCAACGGTGCGGCCCAAAGGGACCCGCAGCGCGGACCCCATTACCGGGTGTGCACTCCCGACCACGAACTGCGGTAGGGTGTGTCGGAGTCAATGTTCGGAACAAACACGCACGCACGGGGTGAGAGCATGAGAGCACGAGAGAGAAGAAATGCCAGACACACATGGACAGCCTCCCAAGTCTCCTCCCCAATCTTCACCTCGACCAGCTTCACCTCCAAATCCGAAGTGTCGAATCTACACCCCAGTCATGAGGACATGGCAATGATTACAGAGAATGGATCGCGTCGTCCGGTTAGAACAGAGTGACGACGTACACGACGCTGTCTACCCCGTCCTCCGCGAACACCCTCAGTCGATGTAGCACTGATCCTTCAATCGTCTGGGTATCGAAATCGACCGTCCAGTCGAGTTGCACATCCGTCGTCGCGATCGCCTCGTAGTTGGACTGTGTCGTTGGATCAGTCATGGTGGGGGTGAGAGAAAGAGATGGGAATAACTTTTTATTTAAAACTGATAAGATATGATAAACAATGCAAGGACTACATTAGGAAAGTCCAGTATTGTCCAAAGAAAAGGTAAACTGAATGATACACATCTGATGCACAAGAAAAGTCCATGGAGTGTGCAATGGCAAACGCAATGTCCATGTATTCACCCAAGTCAGGACCTGCCCGCTCATTGTCTTTGGGATTCGCTCCACAGGGCCTTCAGAAAACGCTATTCGAGACATGAGTTGTGATATTCAAACAAATATCGTGACTACCTTGGGTTGCTGAGAAATGGTCGTATTTGCGTCCGCTTCAATGTCTTGCAGTTTTCGCTTCATACCACGGGGTTGAATAGTGATACAAAGGCCAGAGGACATCTGAACGTCAGGCTACACATCCAAATCAGCAGCTAACCAAGACGATCATGTACCACCACATACCGGTGTCAACAACGAATCTGACTCATCCGTGGCTGTTCAAAATCAGAGCCGCGTCAGTCTCCAGACAATAGCACACCACAAAATGCGATCAAACGTACATGGTGACGAACATGAGCCCGATTCAAGGATCATATCCTCCTCGCCACATTCATCTTCTGGCAACAGTCTCGGAAGCAACCGCGGTGCACCGGGCACTGGTCCCTGGAACTGGGACAACCCGGCGTTGGACATACAGTCGGTATTCGGCTGGAGTTTGAGCGGTGGCAGACGCAGAATGACGCGCTGGGGTCCATCGGGGCGGCGCTGCCTCCGCACGATGACCTCGGGCAAGTTTCTCAGCGCCGACCCGCGCATATATGCGTTCCCCTGAGCCGTACCGCGCCCTTCGCTCGCGATCCCGGTTGCGGTGGTGGCATGCGCTGTGGCCTGCGTGCCCACCCAACCCGGATCCGTAGACCTATCCAAGACAGGGGGTGGATGTCTAGAGACATACTTTTCGGGACATGCGCGCGCTTTCGACGTGTCGATGCACAGACCCATCCGGTGTGCGCGTCGCTTGGCATGGTGGGTCCGCCTGATTCGACAGCGGAACTGCAGTGCGATCTGGTTGTAGCGCGCGTTGGTGTGGCGGAGTCGCCGGACAAGCTGAGCAAAGGCGGCGGTGGAAAATGGGGAGCGGGCCATGTCGGTGGTGGCGGTGGACATGCAGAACTGAGTGCAGTGCAAAAAGAGAGGGGAAGATGAGAGTGGAAACAGAATGCTGTGCTCTTATATGTAGCCGAGCAATCCCACACATGCCCGCGTGAAAATACGACAAAGCAAGAGGAATGGAGGGGGACTTTGGAGATAAAGGCGCCATACTTGTACCGCTGAACGGCCGGTCTTATTGTACGGGACGACCGATTTCTGTCCCCGACGTCTCAGACATAAAGCAAGTACTTCTTCCGTTGTCCCAAAACGATATAGGATCGACATGTGGCACGTGATCTCATACTTTCCTCACTACAGAAGAGATATAACATGTAAGCCCACAGCGTCTCCCATCCCAGACGAGGCCCGAATTCAGTCGGGAATGCATTCGAGCCAGCCGCCATAGTCGCGTTGACTGGTCAGCCTCCGGTCCCAAGGATATAAAATGCCTCGAGCGCAGGTCAGCTCTTTCGTCGTTCATTCTCTCGCTTCCAATGCCAGATTCAACGACGGAATTTGCCAACGCCATCATGTCCCCCAAGGACGTGTGTATGTCACGCTGCGTACGTTGTTCCCATGTTGTCTCGGGTGGAATTTCGTTCGTGAGGCTGACTTGGAACCTCAGACGACGGCGAGACCTAAACCGTTCGTGGTCAGCAATGTTGACACGAAACGGTACGCTCCGACGAGGAACAAGTCGCCGATACAGAGGCTGCCACTGCGGAACTCGCCACCGGCGTCAATGACGGAACGATCATCGGTTCCTCATGGGACTCATATGAAGCAGACGTCCAGAAATGCTTCTTCACCGACCGTCATTCCGAAGGTGGAGTCACGCCGCCCCCTGAATGAACGAGTGCCAGTGCCACCACCGAGCAAGACAGCCAAGGCGCAGAATTCGCTGCTATTGCCTCGAGTGCCGTCTGCGAACCGGCCTTCTCCAGAGACAACGCTTGTCCCGAACACTGAGGTGGAACTGCGCTACTCCTTGCCGATTACAGTGCCGAACAAAACCGCGGAAGTGCAGAAGTCGCTGCCGTTGCTTTCTGGAGACCGGGCGTTCGTCCCGGAGCCACTCAAGACAGTACAGAAGTCGAAGGAGAGCAAGTTCATGACCCAACGCCAGGACTCAGTGAGGTGGCCGCAGTTTACGACTTCGAACGAACACCCGCCCCGACCAAGCTGTATTCCGCGTACCCGCACTGATCAATCTTTTGTCGGCGCCACAGCGGTTCCTAGGGGGGAGCAAGGTGTAACAGTCAACGTTCTCACTACTGGTATTCGCAAACTAGGAGTCACTTACCGGAAACCGTCTGTCAACATTGGTACAGCCAAGACTACCAGGCGCATCAAGGTCTCAGACACCTTCGTCAAGAACCCGGTTGTGGCTAGCGGCCGTCGCACCGTAACGCCGACTTGCAATCAGAGATTGACATCACCGGGCCCGATCGCCTATTCCCATGCTGTCAAGACCACATCCCACATCGCATGGTCACCACCTCAATCTCCGGTCCTGTTTTCCTCTCCATCACGGAGTTTGACCATCATCGTCGACGTGGATGTCAAGCAAATCGAGACATCGACGGTGATATGCAGAGATGAAACCCCTTCCACTATGGGAGATGCGCCAAAACTAGGTGTCGCAGGCATCCCCAAGGGTTCGTGTGGTCACTCCGAGTCCGCTTCCTCTTCCCCTACGTTATCGCCCACAACAACGGTCATGGGAACCCCGGAAAGCTCGGAAGAAACCATAGTTGGACTAGATGGTATGGCCAAGACCAGCACGCCCACGAAAGAGCCATACGCCGGGATTTCGCATATGGTCTGTGATGCGACGATCATCTCGCCCTCGGCCGACGGTACTACCTCAATGGCCACACTCGCGAAGCTGATAGACAATAGCCAGGCGTCGTCGCCTACCAAGATTTTAGACAGTGGCGGCAGAGCCAAAAAGGCGGTCAGTCGTGCAATTGAGCTCGCCCGGGCCATTTTTTCGCCTTCGCACCATACATCGCCGTCTGATAACGAGGCTGCCGTCTCCAAGACAAAGGGTACCAATGTGTCAAGGATTCAAAACCTGTTCGTTCCTCCGCCCGACAAGGATGCGAAGGCGTCGAAGAATCCGGCGACGCAGATCGAGATCGAGATGCTGAGAGCGCGGAGAAAGGTGGCAGGTGGTGGAGTTGTCGATCCCCGCCTTGACCGCTTTAATTCTCTCGCTGCGATGGCGATCGTTTCGAAGCTCAGGACGTCCAGTTCAGGTGGTCCCGATTGAGTTTGAAGCTTCGAGATGCGCGTATTCGGGGTAGTAGGCGGTGCGTCGAGATTTGGGGTGACTTTCTTTTTCATTTCATTCCTTTCCTTCCTTTTTCTTCCACGTTCTTTGGCGGGTTTCTTTTTTCTTTCCACGGCTTCCGTTTGCTGCTAAGATCTCCCCCGACCGTCAAGCCTTCGACCAACAGACGCTCGCTTGGGTGACTGACTTGCGCCTCTCGACATCATCCCTGGGTCCACAACTACTTTGGAACCGAGTTTAGTCCACGACCGAGTTCCTGCCACAAGTCCCCTTCGATGGTCCACCGGTCATCGTTTGAGTCATACACGACTGCCAACCTTGCTGAGCTCGATTAAGCCACTTGCACTCGGCTGGCACTTCTCGCCGACGATTCTTTCGCCTTTTGTTGAATTTGGATGCTTCATGGTATGGTGCACCCATCCGTCAGGGCTATTACTCACTCCCCCCACCTTTGTCAGCTTCGAAGACCATGCCGTGACAAACCTTGCGACGCCGACCGTGTTGAATATCCGCATCCCTTCGAACCGAACGATATGATCTCCAAAGATTCCTGCTGTGTTCTCTGACGCCATCCCTCTATCCTATCGAGTTTCCGAGTGCTACACGCTCTTCAACAATCCGAATATCGACCCTTTCTTCGACCTTTGATAACGTCGACACCATCACACGCAAGACTCGCGCATATCTCTGAGATTTCTCCCAAGTCAAGCATCGTTTGCCTCTCCACTCTGATGACCTCGTCGCCCTCTGCATACGCCGCAATACCTCTTACATCTAACGACAACCGCCGGAAGCATGAAGATCTGCTCTGTTGCCACTTCCCTCCCCCTCTCCCTTCATGACGACGCCTCCCTTTCCTCTCTCCCGACATCCTGTTCAAATCTTCTCTCCAGCACGCCCACTTAGGGCGCGGAGAAAGGTTATGGGGCGGTGGTGGCAATTTGATGTTCTTCCACGGACCTGGTTGGACCGATCTGGGGATCTACTCAGCTTTTGCGGCGTCGAATGCACTGTACTCTGCGACGACTTTTCGGTTTGGACGACGCAACAACGATGATGGAGACTCTGGACGCATTTGCGCGACTCCAAATGGCGATGGTTGAGACACGTTGGACGAGGTCGACGATATTTGGTAGTTGGAGACTCGGACCATGGCAAGGGAACAATGCAGGTCCGTTCGAGGTCGGAAGAGCGATTCTCTGTCACCGCTAAATTCGGTCGAGTTGGACAGCAATCGAGGTGCGGACGGTTGGACGAATGTAGGCGATGGCTTTGGTTACACGAGAGGCTCATCCCGATTGCTTGGGCGACGTTCATGATCAGTTGGTGATATTTACGAAGATGGACAACGTTCGATGTCCGTGGTGGGCTGTGGTTGGGACTCGCAGTCAGTGGTTAGTGGATTTCGACGGGACTCGGGTTCAGGTTCGGTGCAAGGTTGGGTTGAGGAGATGATCTCTGGCGGTCCTTGTCTCGATCCCTTGATCCTCTTTACGGCGTCGGAGTCAAGCACTCGGAAGGTCTTCCTGGTCCTTTTTTGTTCCTTTTTCCTTTGGTTCTGCGACCAGCTCGACCCTCTCTTTTTTGTTTCTTCCTCCCGCCCCTCTAATTTTTGAAGAGTCAGTAGTTCCCCAATTTTTCAGTGTTTTTTCTTCATGGTCTCGGTCTTTGTTTATTTTTATCTTGATGGATTTTTACTTTTATTTTTTTATTTTTTTTTATTTTTGTGCCTGCAGCTTCTCCGGTGTACCTCCTTGTTTCTTTCCCCTTGCCTTTTTATATATATTTCGGATTCATCTGCACACTTTTACGGTGCCTGCAGCCTCTCTGGCGCTCCTCTTCCTCCTTGCACGAGCATAGTGTTTGTGTATCCAGTAGTCAGCCCATCCAAGGCCGTATTATCCGAACCCCTGACCGATCGCACGTGTCATCGCCTGAGATCATATCCACGGTATCTCGTACACAAAACGCACCAAAAGCGAGTACACCAAACAGGATACAAACTAGTACGATACCATGGTGAAATAGCTGCCCACCCCAATCGTTTATCCTTATTTAGCTTCGCTCCCCCAAAGCTCTCCGTGAAACACCCGTCATCCGGCGTGCCATGTCCGCTTCTTATCTTACTGTATTGACGTGAGCATAATATGCCACGTCGGCCGGCCACCGAGGCAACTAACCGAATTACTTATCGACGTAGACGTTGAATCCGACATGTCCGTGTATCCGTATTATTCAAACCGCGTCGGCCACCGAGGCAGCTAACCGAATTACTTATCGACGTAGACGCCGAATCCGACACATGATCGAAATGCCACTTTCGCGTCGACCCCTGACCGATCGCACGTGTCATCGGATGTGGTACAGAGAGATGATATACAACGGTAGCTCGTACACAAAACGCCCCGAGAGTGAGTACAACAAACAGGATACAAACTAATACTACATGGCGTCATATTTGCCCACTCGAGTAAAAAGGCCGACCCCATCGCTCAGGCTCACCATACGGAAGGAACGTCTGACAAGGGGCCCGCCCACGGGACAATAAACAAGAGGGGAAAAAAAGCTCTCCATGAAACACCCGTCATCCGACACGCCTGTCCGCTTCTTAATGACGTGGTTGAACGGTGATACCAAGACCAGCATAATGCATCACGTCGGCCTATGCGGCTCGGGTCAGTTACCGAGGGCAGCCAACCAAGTTACTTACCGACGTCGACACCGAATCCGACACATTGCCATGTTTCCCAACGTTGTATTTGTACGTACACGACCCCGAGGGCTGGTTCTCAAACGCCATCGCGCCACGCTCGTCCTCTGGCAACGGTACCGGTCGCCACCGCGGCGCCCTAGGTACCGGCCCCTCAAACGAGAACGGGTCGTACGCGAGCAAGAGGGGTGATAAGCTGCCCAGCGCCATAAGCTGCTCCTCCACGACGGCGACCTTGGATAAATAATGTCCCAGTCCCAAAGGAGGCATGTACCCGTCCTCTGTACTTTGGCCGGAGTCGTTCTCTTCTGTCTCGATCTTGATCTTGGACTCTGTCTCGATGGCTGGACCGTCGGCAGTGCTGCACAAGGCGGGGATTTGTGGGGTGGTAGAGATAGGATTGTCAAGCCATGCGGCGCACGCCTTGGACGTGTCGATACAGAGACCAGCCCGGTATGCACGTCGCTTGGCATAGTGCGTCGGACGCTGCGCGCGACGGCACTGGTGGGCGATTTGATTGTACCGTGCGTTGGTGTGACGTAGCCGCTGCGCGAGCTGAGCGAAAAGGGGGATGGGGAATGATGGATGGGATATTGCGGTGGTGGTGGACAGGGAGGGAGAGGAGATAGGACAGGTCATTTATTGATTAGCTACAGAGGGGCGCAGGAACGCAAGACAGACCATGTTGAATTTATATTGCTACGAGCTCAGACTCGCGATAGAATGGGGCTATGATAACGAACAAGTTTGTTCTTCCCAAAACGGAAGGAACGTGATCGACATATGCACGTGATGACGTCGATCATCACACGTTCCAGCGGGAGGGAAAAGCTTCTGCCCAGGACAAATAGGACCATGCCAAATGTGGAACGTGTCGATGATCCGTCGCCAGCTAGCTTTGACCTCCTGGCAGGCGTGACCACGTCATTATGCCTTGGGGAAATCCCTGAGCCGCAAAGGAACAAGTTGTAGTAATGTCAGTGACTGGCATCGGCACGAAAACGATGGACTTTCCCAATGCCCTGTGTCTGAGCTGCAGCGGGAGCTCGAGGAGGCTTGTGGGATTGGATGAACACCGTGTTCGAGAAAACAGACACCGGTTTGTTGTGTCTAACTCGGGCTCAACCTGTCTCACCAGGTTAGCCGCAGCGGGACGAGGGACGAAGCACTCATCGGTCAACAGTTTCGTGCAACCGCAACACAACGAGGTGAAGAATGGCGTGCTCGTCGGGGTGTTCATATCTGCACAACACTTGCTATTCATGCTCGAAGTCTTGATGTACCACAAGGTTGTCGAACAACCCATAATAGAATATATGGTCTGCTTGCGAGTTGTTTTCAGCCCAAAGGACCTGGTGGTCATATGATGACCAGTCATGATGGCCCTGAGATGATGATCTCTCCACAGAAGGAAGGCATATCCTGCCAGTGACATGCCAAGTGAGCATGAAATTTGCCTGTGGCGGTGGATCACTGTACCTGCAATATCTCTTGACAGCGTTCCTCACTTGGATGTGAATATTAATCCACCCTTTCACTCTGTCATTGTCATGGATACACCACTCTCCTGAGCTGCCTAGTCTATGTTGCACCATACTTCAGTCTCAGCTATGGGCGAACCCAAACTGTAGTTACATGACAAAGTTGTCCAACTTTGTGTGACTGAATAGTGCCGCAACCTTGTTTTATTTGTACGATAGACAAAGTTTGTTAACGAGTGCTTGCAACATGCCTGCACACAAAATTGGCGAGTTTGCCATCGCGCTGGTCCTCACCGATGGCTGATCGTTTACCACAGGGTCTCTGCTCTTCTGTCCCAACTGCGGAACCCTTCTCGCCTTGCCACAGGGCGACGAGCAGGTCGTGACTTGCGAACAATGCCATTACGAAGAACCCGCCTCTTGTACGTCTTATCACTGGCAGAATCGTCTGCTGACACCACTGGCAGCGTATGAAAACACAGAGATCGTCACCCGCTCTCATCCAGATGCATTTCCATCCGCGCTGAGACAAAAACGCAAGACTCAGACAAAGATCCATCAGGGCAAGGTCTTGCCCAAGGTAGGTCATCACGCGTCCATCCAGGACATGTCGTTCAAAACATTCAGGTGACCGAAAAATGTCCCGAGTGTGGACACCTCGAAGCGTTCTACGAGGAGAAACAGGTGTGTGGTCTGATTGTGTCCCAGCACCACATCTCATCCCTCACACAGATGCGCAGTGCAGACGAAGGATCTACCATTCTCTACACCGTACGTCTCTACTGCCCAGGCTATCGCTCACCCTGACACATCCCAGTGCGTCTCTTGCAAACATGGGTGGCGGACCAACAACTGAGCGAGAGCCATGTGAATGCGATGCCAAACTTGTGCACTACACGTTTACCCCTGCACTACAAAAAAGGGCAACCACACCAAAACCACCGAGGATGCTCGCGAGTGATGCGACTGCACCTTCCCGGATTGGGATGCTGTCTTTGGCAAGGCTGTAAGAATAGATGAGTTGCCTGACAACCAAGCGAATACGGGCGAACAGACGTCGAGAGGTAGAACGTGAGCACGAATGTAGAGACGAGGAGGACGAGGGCGATGTATGGGAGGAGCGACGCGGGCACGTAGGGGGTAAAGGATGGCAGTGATCTGTGCAAGGCCTTTGCAACGTGGTGCGTAAGGAAGGGCTGGCTGTTGGGTGGATGTACGTACCTGGACGCTGTCGTACTTGTCCATGGCGAGGGCGGATGGAGAGACGGGTTGCGGAGTGGATGTAACTCTGGGCCACCAAACATATGTCATCAACCCATATCAAAGCAGGTCGTAGTTTTCGCCCTCTTCGCTCTGCCCACCCGCTACCTCCATCATCCACATCCTGTTATCGTCCCTCTAGATGTCTGCGGTACAAAAACTCCAGCAGCACCCCATGTTCGTTCAAGCGCAGACCAAAGTCAGCTACCAGCTCAACCAGCTCGACAAGGAGGTTCGCCCCCTCATCCATCCCATCCTTTCCCATTCTGACCACCTCTTTCGCTGGAACAGCTCACAAAGTATGCAGTGCTGAACACGTTTGAGCAACACACGCAAGTGCCCAAGACAGCTTTGGCCATTGGCACCGTCCTTCTCCTCGCTCTCTTCCACTTTGTCAACCCTCTCGCAGCACCTGTCTCAAACCTCATTGGGTGGGCTCTCCCAGCCTATCTCTCCTTGAAGGCCCTGGAGCGTCCCGCACCACAAGACGATGTCCAGTGGCTTACCTATTGGGTCCTGTTTGGCTTCTTCAGCTTTGCAGAGAGCTTTGCGTTGGGGCTCATTCTCTACTATTTGCCATGGTACTATGTGTTGAAGACGAGCTTCGTGCTATGGCTTCAGCTACCGAACACCCGGGTGCGTCCGAATGTTGCGTGTGATTGTTAAATGTCGAATTTATTTTTCTGGATGACAGGGTGCTCAATTCGTGTTTGTCACCATCTTGAAACCTGTCTTGGCAAACATCTCGGGATCTTGCCGTGCTGTTGCGCCCACCGATACAATGACCGCGGAAGGGCTGCGCGACCGCGTGAACACTGCCACTTCCGACTGAAGAGATAGCGCCGTCTCGTTTCGTTTCCTACCGTTTTTTTTGTTGTCTCATTCGCTTGTATCTGAGCGTCGTGACTGCTTCTTTATCCACGGTGTTGTAATATGGTCCCACATAGACACTCTTCCGCCTTGATATGATATTATTCCGACGCATGGTTGCGCTTGCCTGGGAATGGCATTCCTCGTCGGTAGACATGTGAAATTGGTCGTCCTCCACATACCCGACTGCGTGATGTTCATTGTCGAAAGATTCGTCACATCCGAGTGTGGCTCCATCGAGGCATTACCGTGGTTACCTAGTTCACTCAGTGCAAACATACTTGGCAATAATAATTCAACTCCGAGTGGTCATCATCGAGAAAAGCATCATTCAAGCCTAAGCCTCGAAAACGCTATCTCGCAAACCTTCCCTCCATTCACTCCCAGATCCAGGTAAAATATCGCTACTTCCCCTTTTCCTTTGCACGACCACACTCGGA
>JBBPQW010000350.1:0-23428 GCA_038092695.1 Boletus rubropictus
GGGGATATTGGAACTTTGGGAGAGGATCCAAGAAGAGTGGTACAAGATTGAGGTTGGGGAGTGTCAAAGGTTGATTGAGAGCATGCCTAGAAGGGTTCAGGAGGTCATCAAGGCCAAAGGAGAATACACTTCATACTAATTTGCAATACCCTGATATCAGCAACAAAACTGTTCCAATGACATTAAGTGACTTAAAATGGATATATCTCCGCTGGACCTGAATGAAATCACATGACTCAGGGACCAAAGGTGTAGCCAAGAGTATTTACTTTGCTTGTTCCCACCAATGCTAAGCGAGATTCCCACATTTGTTTGCAGTGCGCTTTGTGCACTGCATTAGGGTTAGTTATTGGAACAGTTTTGTTGCCCACTGTAGAACCAAATTATAATGAAGAAAGAAGTAGCTAGCATGTAGAGCAACAATAGGAAGAGCAGATGCTTGATTCCTGTAGTGATACAAGCAAGCAGTAGGATACATGAAATGAGCCAGGACATTACCAAGTAATCATATACACTCAGTGCTAGTAATCAAGACATTATGAGATACTAGCCACCCAATAACCAGTGGTGATCAACCAACAGGCCTGGAAGTTACAGTTTTATATACAGGTAAGCAGTCAAGATTACCAAGCAGGGCTCATAACCTATTAGAATTGCTAGATATGGATGGCAAGTCCAATCTAATACAACTCTCCGAGGGCAGAGATGTGACAATGGAAAAGGTAGCTAGAAGGATGCAGTGTACCTCTGAGTGTATGTGGATTACAGGCAAGTGAAGCTTGTAAGAGCTCAGGAGTGATGGTCCAATAGAGCTTCTAAGTGGGAGCTTATCCATTCTAGGAGGCCAGAGGCTCTCCTTTTATACCTAAGTACATGTGTGGTTTTTTTTACCACATTACTGTAATAGGAACCTCTATTTATCACTGAGCCCAAATGGCTATTGGCCAGTGATCCTATTTTACCCAGTTGATCCTATTGTTGTAATATTGTTATTCTTCGTATACCATAGTCAAACGGACATGGACATTGCCATATTACATAACATTCAAGTAGATAAGATTTGTTTTGACACATCTCTACCTTAGTCACTGACTCTGTCGTGTACTGAGGTAAGATTGGTCTATTCATGCTTCATACATCATACTTAAACTCTATAGTATATTCCTACAGGTTATGAGCCCCAACGCTCTAATCTAAAGATTATACACATATATTCGTGTCAATGTGCCGCATACATTCACTGAAATGTCTAGTACTACAACAGAGGAGGTTAAGCTATCAAAGCTTGACACATTCGGCAAGGAGTGGACCACTTGGAAGGTCCAACTCCAACTTGCTACCAGTAGCCGAGGACTAGCTGGGTACCTTGATGGCAGCAAGAAGAAGCCCACAGATCCAGCGACCAGAAACCTGGCTGGATGGATGGCAACTACTCCTGACGAGGTCAAATTGGTTGCAGAGTATGACAAGGACCTGGTGACCTGGACCAAAAAGAACATGAAAGTGTAACATATGATTGCAAACACACTTCCCAATTCCATATTCATTCGTCTCATGAACAAGAATTCCACCCATGAATACTTCACGACTTTCTGTGCTCTTTTTGAGAAGTGATCCCTTGTCATTGGCACTGAGATGTGGCGTCAACTGGGAGAGCTCAAGTTAAAAGAAGAAGGAGATGCACATGCACATATAGAGAAAATCATCATGCTTTGTGAGGATCTAGCTTCCATTGGACGACCGGTTACCGATAAAGATCTGTTTAACATTGTGTATGCGTCACTTCCATGCTCATATAACCCCAGACTTGCAGCATTGTCTTCCACAATGCACCTACAAGGCACTACCATCACATCAGACGACCTGATGGACATAGTGCTGGAGGAGTACGAATGACTTACTCTCCTGAGTGGGGGAAAAGGAAGGAACTCCTCAAGCAAGGATGCAGCTTTTGGAGCTGACACGTCATCCAAGAAAGGGAAGGAAAAGGGGAAGAAATTTGGTGATGACTGCTACAACTGTGGTTGGTCCGGCCACCGGAACTCAGACTACTGGGAGGAAGGTGGAGGGAAAGCTGGTCAGGTACCAAAAGGGTGGAAACTATGTGGAAAGAAAGCTAAAGACGACAAAAACAAAAGTAAATTGTCAGTCTCCACAAACGTAACCACCAGCGACAAGAACATTACTCAGCCTGACAGCACCTGGCTTGCTGTGCCTGAACCAGAGTCACCCATGCCAAATCACATTGATACCTTTGTAGCCCAAAGTGATAATGTCCCAGAACTCTATGACAGCAATGCCTTGCAACATCTCTCTCCGTGTCATGAATGGTTCCTTAATTTTGTTGATATCCCACCTAAGCCAATCAGAGGTGCCAACAATGAAATGTTTAACATAGTCAAACAAGGGAACTTACCCATTTTCCTTCCTAATGGCAACACTCGGTCACAAATTCTTTTGCAAAATGTCTTGTATGTGCCAAGTATGCGTGTAACTCTTGTGTCGATCAGCTGTCTTGCAGAGGCAGGGTGCTGTGCAGTCTTTGATAGAGGAATGTGTCAGATTTTTGACACAGAGCATTGTCTCCTAGGTCAAGTTTGAGTCATGAACAGTCTATACAAAACACAATGTAATTATATTGTGACTGCAGTGACTGCGAAAGGTGACCAACAACTTACCATGTGAGGACCTACAGTGGCTCAAATAAGTGTCCCAATGTTTGGCCATTTTGTAAAGACTTGACATTTGCAAAAGAACCAAAATATATCAGCTCTGACCCTTGCAGGGTCATTAATAGCCCTACCTCCTACCCTGAAAATGAGTCCTTATTTATGTGATTTGGTTGCCATGGCACTGAGATATAACATTTTCAAAATGACATGTCATTGGGACACTTATTTGACCATGATGTTATTAGTCATTTTTTGGTAAATAACATAATGTTCTGATGGATGCTATGCTTCAACCCTGTCTTATTATGTAACTTACATAACCCTGGGCACTATAAAGAGCAGAAATACCACCCAGCTAACCCTATTTCACCATAAAGCCCATTTCTACCTCTATTAGAGCCCATATCCTCTTTCTCTCTGAATCTGGTTTTTCTGCTAGAAACA
Source organism: Boletus rubropictus (assembly GCA_038092695.1). Taxonomy (NCBI): domain Eukaryota; kingdom Fungi; phylum Basidiomycota; class Agaricomycetes; order Boletales; family Boletaceae; genus Boletus; species Boletus rubropictus. The sequence goes on from JBBPQW010000350.1 coordinate 3,117, forward strand.
TATCCTCCAAAACTGGTCTTGGGAAGTCCACTGTGGCAAGGGTTATCAAATAGATCCATTCAGGCAGGGAAAACATCAGATTAGGCCCTCCTTTCAAGCTTTCTCCTATTGACAAAAGGAGAATTGTCTCTAGTATTACCTCTGGCAAGGTTGAAAATGCTGTTCAGGCAATCCATCTCATTAATTCTACCCTCTCCTCTCCTGTCTCTTCTCAAACCATTCACAATGTGCTAAAGTCTGCATCTCTAAAAGCTGTAGTCAAGAAGAAAAAGCCACTCTTATCTGTGAAGCATAGGAAACATAGGCTGAACTTTGCTCTCAAGTACCAACACTGGACTGTGGAGGACTGGACTAGGGTAATTTGGTCAGATGAGACCAAGATCAACAGGATTGGGTCAGATAGAAGGAAGTATGTGTGGAAAGTGGCAGAAAAACCTTTGCAAAACAAGGAGGTACAAGGGACAGTAAAGTTTGGAGAAGGTTCCTTGATGGTTTGGGGATGCATGGGCTGAAATGAAGTGAGGATTCTTGCAGAGGTGGAAGGGAGGATGAATGCTGAGCAGTATATCTCCATTTTGGAGAATAATCTGCTTCCCACTATGGTAAATTCTGGAATTCCTAAAGAGAGCATTATCTTTCAACAAGATAATGACCCCAAGCATACCTCTAAAAGGACCCAGAAGTGGCTGGAATATCAAGGTATCAAAGTTCTTGATTTGCCAGCACAATATCCAGACCTTAATCCTATTGAACATCTGGCAAATTCTTTAAAAAAAGCTCAATAGCTGTACAACACCACCAAGAGGGGTTTGGGAGCTTTGGGAAAGGATTGATGTGGAATGGGTCAAGATAGAGGTTGAGGAATGTCAAATATTGATAGAAAAAATGCCTAGGAGACTAGAGGCAGTGATAAAGGCAAAGAAAGGGCATGCAAAGTACTAAAATTACAGAATAGAAATGTTGCTCAAATAAGTGTCCCAATGACATGTCATTTTGAAAATGTTATATCTCAGTGCCATGGAAACCAAATCACATAACTAAGGGCTCATTTTCAGGGTAGGAGGTAGGGCTATTAATGACCCTGCAAGGGTCAGAGCTGATATATTTTTGTTCTTTTGCAAATGTCAAGTCTTTTCAAAATGGCCAAACATTGGGACACTTATTTGAGCCACTGTAAGTTGTTATTTCTCTTTGCTCATATTTTGTAATCTACTCTGTGCACCAATAGGTTATGAGCCCTGGCTTATCTCATTAATCACTCTATATTATTATTCCGACACTTTCTGAAATCCCCTAAATTATAACTGACCTATCTCAGCTCACAGATTCCAGACAATCAGGATACCAATCACCTACTCCTATCTTGTCACCTATTCCACCATTTTTGCCATTTGAATAGCCTTCCATATTTATGTCTGCCATTGCAGGACTTAGTTCCCATGGATTATCTAATCCTACTCTGCTTTTGTGTCCATTCTTGCTCCTGCTCCTATTACCATTATGCCAGCCAACAATATAAACTCTGGCAATACTGGTTCTTTGCCAAAAATTGAGAAGCTTAAAGATGAAAACTGGTTAGCTTGGAAGTTTCATGTCTACACTGTTTTATATTGGAAACATGTTTGGGGGGTTGCCACTAGAATGAAACCAATGCTGCAAGATTCCATGGATATTGCTGAACAGAGGGAAAAAGATAATCTTGCTAAAGAGCTTCTTGCCCAATTGATTACCAATGATCAAGTTATGCATGTATTGTCATGTACACATGTGGCCAAAATCTGAAATACTTTTTATATCATTCATGAACCTCATGGCCAGCAATTATTCTTATCCTTGCATCATAATCATAACTTTTACTCTATGCATACTAAAAAAGAAAGTAATATGTCATTGCATCTCTTTCTTCTAGTTGGGAATTATGGATTATTTTTTTTCTGGGATATCATGAATATACTAAAAATCTTTCTCATATTCAATCTATCACTTCTCATAAGCTTGTCTCTACTGTATTTTTCTTGACAAGGCAAAATGCTGTAAAGTAATGGTGATGACTCCACTTTTGCCACTAATTCCTGTATATTGCCTAAAAAGGGCAAATAGACCAAATGTAGTATTTGTGGATATACTAATCATCCCATGGCAAATTTCTGATGGAAGAACACCCACAAATGTGATGTTTGTAACAAATTTGGTCACATGGAGGATGAATGCTGGCATAACCCTGCCAATACTGTAAAGGAAAAGGGAAATTTATGAGCAATTCCAGTTGGAATAAAAAGAAGCCCAATGAGAAAAGCTCAAATGTAAAGGGCAAAGAGTGTGCCCATATTATACAGTAACTCCAAAAACTATTGCAATAACTAACCCTGACATAGTATGCAAAGCACACTGCAAACACCCATGGGAATTACACTTAGCCTTGGTGAGACAAAATGTAGTACATACTCTGGGTTACAAATTGACCCTTGGGTCATGTGATTTGATACAGGGGCTGCATAGATATGCTCATTTGAAAACAGTGACTTCATTGCAACAGTTTTTTCACTTTTAATATAAAGTAGATATTTTGAATATATCAGTACTTGGTATAGCCTCCCTTAGCCTTAAGCACTGCCTGAACTCTCCTAGGCATGCTTTCAATCAAATTCTAACACTCCTCAACTGGTATCTTCTCCTACTCCACCTGAATCCTTTCCCACAACTCATGGATTCCATTAGAAGGATGTTCATGCTCTGCCAGCCTCCTCTTAAGACAATCCCAAAGGTTTTCAATGGGATTTAAGTCAGGAGACTGTGCAGGCCACACCATAGTCTGTAATTCCTACTCCTCTAGCCATTCCTTCACCTTTCTGCAGGTATGTGTGAAGTTATTATCTTGCTAAAAGATAATTGTCAGAATCCGAAGAAAACTACTTACACTTTTCGCTTCACTTTACTCAAAGGCTGCTTATCACACAGCCACTATCTTATCATACCCATAACCCAGGTCTAGAGTATCCTAGACCATGACATCACTTATACCCACAGCCCAAGTCTAGGCTATGATATCATGCTTACTAACACTGACTGATGACAACATCATTGCTACATCATTATGATATCATCGCTTACCTATGCTTACTCATTACCCTATACCCTTATGCCTGCCCTTAACTCTGTAGCAGTATATAAGTAGTCGATCCCCATGTACATTCCTTAAGTTTGGAATTCTCATCACATAGCTCATCCTCTGTCTTGAGGTGTGACCTGATATAATTCCAAACTTATTCCTTCATTTCTGCTCTTTTCAGCTGTAAGCTGTGTGGGTTGAGTTTTTATCCCCCATACAAGACCTAGTGCACTGTGCCGTGGCAGCATATCACTGAAGAGCACACCCATTATCAACCTTTGCCTACCCTGCATCGCTTTATATGGAGGTAGTATTTGTGAAAGGACAAAGCCTGGTGGCTAGAGCCTAGTAATGTAAACTCCTATTTCCCACTCTCCGGTTGGCACTGCACTTCGTGTGTCCAACTGCATCGACCTGCACATACAGCAGTCAGAGCCCAGCCACTTGACAGTTGGCAGATTACATCCATTATCGCATAGTAATACCTCTGCTTGAGGTTAAGAGAGTGGACACTGGTATTGCCTACCCCCTACCCATGCTGGGGCTGCCAAGGTGTTTGTGGATAGACGACATATGTAGTCCACCCATTGCTAGCCCTTGGGATAGACTAGCCATGAAAACTCACATTAAGAGTTTGTTCTACACTGCCCTTGTGTGTCTACCCAAGTTTTCAGAGCTTTTTCTATAAAAAGCAATGATCTGAGGACACCTCTACCCACAAGTGGAGAGAAGAAATCCAGGAGTTCATTTTTTGATGAAGAAGTCAGAGTTTTTGTTTTAGGTGGATGAGCCAGAGCTCTCCCTATCCTGCACCATTGTCCCACCCTCAGTCTCAAACTCAAAGAAGTCGAAAAGAGGACTCTGAGCGCTCGGACATTGCAATCTTAAAAGTAATCCTGCCTTCAGTCTCCGCTACCTCTATGCCATATTCATCCCTGAAAGTGAGTGAGCAAGAGCTCCCCAAAGAAAAAATGGCCTTTTTATATGAAGATGAAACCATCACCTTCCAGCTCCATTATGAAAACTGGAGGGAAGCCTATTTGAAAGACCCCACTGCACATCCAAATCCTTCTACACTGCTGACATACACTCAATTCCGAAGCCAAGCTGCTTTGGAGCAATCTGAGAGGACACTGCAGCCGTCCAGAGCCAGACCCCTGACACAAAAGCAGAAGGGAAAGAAGCCGATTTGCCAAGAGGAAAACTGGGACGACCCAGACTCCAACCCAGACTCAGACCATGGAGATGGACCCAGGGGGCTGCTCCCCCCATTGAGGCCTCAGAGCCCACAAGTCCAGCCTGGTCCACACCTTGGAAAGTCGTTTGCACCCAAGCCTTTCATTTTTGAAGGTGAAAAAGCCAAATATAAGACCTGGCTTACTAAATTGAGAAATTATTTCCTCAGATTTGAAAACCCCCCTAATGATCACCAGAAGATCGTGATCACCTTAGGTTTCATGGGAGGCGGTGATACAAGCGCTGCACAGTGATTTGCAGATTTCTACTTTGAAAATACTTTAGGCTTCAAAAATTGGTCCACCTTCCTGGAGATGATGGACTCACAATTCCACCCTGTTACTGTCCAAAAGGAGGCATATGACAAGCTAATGGTGTTGAAGCAAGGCTCCACCATGATTGAAGACTACTTCATCCAAATGTACCAACTAATAAATGAAGCAAACTTGGAGCATAGTCCTGAGTTCAATGAGACTTTGATCAGAGTATGCCAACAGGGCATAAGAGAGGATATCTTGAAATTCGCTAAGCAAGCTTGCTCTGGCCTTGCCTTCTCAACATCCTTAAGGAAATGGGAGCAAGAGTTGAAGAAAGCAGAAGCCTCCCTTCTAGCAAGAAAAGCCTGTAAGGCTTTAAACCCTATGGCTACCAAATTCATACCTAATGCCTGGTGAGGCAGAAAAAATGCAAACCCCACAAGCATGGCCACAATCACCAATTCTGGTGGCATGGTACCCTGAGCTGTTAGCTCCACAACACAGACACCTAAAACATGGCTTCTCAGCAGGTGGGAACATTTGGAGGAAAGGGCATCCTAATGGATATTGGGAAGGCAAGAGCCGAGGGCAAGTGTTTCAAGTGTGGGAAGCCTTGGCCTTGCAGTGATCATCCACCATGCCCTTGCCAACCTCAAATGCACTGCCTTGAATTCAAGGGAGCAAAAATATTCTACCAAAGTGTGGAAGAGCTTGCTGATGCCATGAAGTTGGTGGAAACTGGATCGGCACTGGGTTTTGTAGAAACCAAACAGAAATAGGCTCGTCTGTCTTGGTACATTTTAAGGACAAAGTTTTCACTCGTATACAATGTATCCCCCCTGTGAACAATAAATTTTCCATTTTATCTTGCAAAACACTAAGTGAAACTAAGTTGGAAGAGCCAGAAAAAGAAAAAGTAATAACAATATTGAAATGGAATGAGAAGGTTTTGGGTAAAGCTAGGAAAACCCCCCAGAAAAATTCAAACAGTATTTTGGAAGTACAGCAAGAGGACAAGTTAGTCTCACTGCCTGTCAAAGGATCAGCCGGAGCAGCCAGTTATGATCTCTTTGCAGCAGAAGTAGCAGTTGTCCCTGCTCGTGGCCAGGTACTAGTCTCCACCAAACTTTATGTTGCTGTCCTGGTAGGGCATTATGGGAGAATTGCCCCACGATCTGGCCTAGCAGTGAAGGCATCTATCACAACAGGTGCTGGTGTTGTAGACTCCAATTACCAAGGCAAAGTAAAAGTCCTATTGATGAACCATTCTGATAAGGACTTTACTGTTGCAGTAAACGATAAAATCGCTCAACTTATTATTGAGAAAATCTCTAACCCCGAAATTGTAGAAAAAGACAAGCTAGATGACATCTCACGTGGCTTGAAAGGCTTTGGCAGTACCAGATTAAAAAGAGTAAGAAGACTCTCAGATGAACTACAGATGATCAATCCTTGGTCTATCTGATGGATAAAACAACAAGCAAATAAAGATGATGGGTTAGCAATAAAACAACTAAAAGAATTTGTACACGATGAGCGAGTACCAGAAATCAATTTAGAGTTTTTATCATATTTGAGAAAAATGAGTGATGAAGAAGCTTTCATGGTACTTCATGACCTACAGCAAAAACCTAAGTTTAAAAAGGGTTCAGAATGACATAAGGCCCGAAACTCTCTTGAGGTCCCCACCACAATCCACATGGATTTGAATGCAACTCTGGAGTGTAAGGCTCTTATTGATTCTGGATGTACAGGATCTTCCATAGATAAAAAGTTTGTCCAAGAAAAAAAAATCGATACAACAAGACTGCCATGTCCTGTTCAAGTCTACAATGCCAACAGTACATTGAATAAAGCCAGTAGCATCACAGAATTCGCCACTGTTGAAATGAAAATTGCAAATCATATGGAAAAAATATCATTGGCAGTGATGGACTTGGGTCCCAACCAAATATTCTCGGGGTATGACTGGCTATGTTTACACAATCCATTGATCGACTGGCCAACAGGCCATATCGAATTCAGATGTAAAGATGACCATTTGCCAGAACTTATAAAAGAAGATGATGATGATGAATTGGATGAGCTTGACCGCTCAGAGGGCGAATGATTATTCCAGATAAACACAGATTTCCTGTTCAGAAACATGGCCACAGATATAGCTGCTAAGGAATTCATAGAAAAGAAAAAGAAAACATTTGAAGAAGCCGCCACCTCTTATATCTATGACTTTGCCAACATCTTTGCCAAGGAATCATTCAATGAGCTTTCACCACGCCGACCTTGGGACCATGCTATTGAGCTGATGCCAGGAGACCACACTATTGATTGTAAAGTCTACCCGCTTGGTCCAGAAGAGCAAAAAGAGCTCAATGCTTTCCTTGAAGAAAATCTATGTTCAGGATGAATCTGTCCTTCCAAAAGCCTGTTCACATTAGTGTTCTTCTTTATCAAAAAGAAGGATGGCCAATTGCGCCCCGTCCAAGATTATAGAAAACTAAATGCCATTACTGTGAAAAACCGATACCCCCTGCCATTAATACATGAACTCATCAATAAATTGAAAAAAGCAAAATATTATACCAAGTTCGATGTTAGATGGGGATATAACAATGTTAGAATGGCGGATGGAGATGAGTGGAAGGCAGCATTCCAGATGAACAGAGGCCTCTTTGAGCCCTTAGTAATGTTCTTCAGGTTGACCAACTCCCCTGCAATATTTCAAACTATGATGAACAGTCTGTTTAAAAACCTAATCGATTGCGGAGTAGTAGTCATATACATAGATGACATCATGATATTCACTGAAACCCTTGAAGAACATAGAAAAGTGGTTCAAGAAGTGCTTGAGATATTACAGCATGAACATCTATATCTAAGACATGATAAATGCAATTTCGAAGTAACAGAAACAGAGTTCCTGGGGTTGATTGTATCCCACCAGAACATAAAAATGGAGTTCAAAAAGGTTGCTGCCATCAAGGATTGGCCCCTGCCTCAGATGTGAAAGCAACTGAGAGGCTTCCTAGGATTCCTGAACTTTTATTGTCACTTTGTCAAAAACTTTGCTTAGATCGCACAACCCTTGAATGTGCTCACATCCAAAAAGAAAGATTTTATATGAACCAAGGAATGCACCGAAGCTATACAAAAATTAAAAAATACTATAACTTCCATGCCAGCATTAGCAATGCCCATGGATGACAATCCGTACCGAGTTGAAACAGACAGCTCTGGTGTTGGGGTTGGTGCTATGCTTTTACAGCTACAAAATGGGATTTGGCATCCTATTGCCTTTATTTCACACTCCCTCAATGACGCAGAAAGAAATTATCACACTGCTGACCTTGAAATGCTCATGGTCATCTTCACATTGCAGAAGTGGAGACAATACTTGTTGGGTGCTACCCATCCCTTTGAAATCCTCATTGACCATAAAAATTTTGAATACTACCGACATCCTGTCGATTTATCGCGCCGTCAAGCCCGATGGCAACAAATAATCCAAGAATACAATTTTAAATTCACTCATTGTTCAGGCAAGACAAACCCTGCAAACCCTCTGTCCAGGAGGCCAGACTATGAAAAGGGGGTAGAAAATGATAATAAAGCCAAAATACTCTTGCCAGATTATTTATTCAATGCCACAGGACCGAATTCCGAATATATACACTCTCGTGCCCAGACTTGGCACTCCATCAAGTCGCTCATAGCGCAGTACCAGTCAAAGGCTGAGAGATATGCAAGAGAAGGTACAGAAAACCCCAAAATGCAGTGGACTAAGAAAAACGGTTTAATCTACTGGCGAGATCTTTTATATATTCCCTGGGAAAAATCATTACAAGAAAAAGTTATAAAAGAAAACCATGACCACCCGTTAGCTGGTCACCCAGAAGTAAGACGAACCAGAGATCTAATTATGATGTGATATTACTGGCCCACAATGAAAGCTGACATTGAAAAATATGTTTCAGGCTGTGATCGTTGTCAGAAAACCAAAAATTGTCCTGTCCCTGCAAAAATCCCTTTAAATCCCAATGAAATCCCCATAGCACCTTGGGAAATCATCTCTATCGATATAATCAGTCCTCTACCTGAGTCGCAAGGCAAAGATGCCATCCTCACTATTGTAGACTGATTTTCAAAAATGATTCATCTATTTGCCATTTCATCAACTATAACTGCCAAAGGAGTAGCAACCGTCTTCTGCGACAATGTGTTCAAACTCCACAGCACCCCAAAGAAAGTAATATCTGATCGTGGACCGCAATTCATGTCAAACTTCATGACTGACTTATATGCACTTTTTCACATCAAAGGGAACCCCTTTATGGCATATCATCCACAAACAGATGGTCAGACAGAAAGGATTAATTCAGAAGTCGAGTTATACCTCCAAACATACATAAACTATAAACAGAATGACTGGGTCGAATGGCTCACCCTCACCAAGTTTGCTCACAACCAGAAAACCTCGAGTGCGATGAATGCCTCGCCATTCCTCCTAAACTATGGACAACAACCATTAATTACCATAGACAGAAAAAGAGAAGTCCATTCAGAAGATGCGAAAGAATTCATAGAAAAGATGAAAACAGCCTTCGACAATGCCAAAGCCTTGTTAGGGAAAGCCATTGAAGAAATGAAAAAATATTACGATTGAAAAGCATGCACCCCGGTTGTGTACAATGCTGGCAACCAAGTCCTAGTGGATGGAAAACATATATTTACCGATAGACCAACCAAGAAGCTTGAGGACAAATGCTATGGTCCCTTCAAGGTTGTGAAAAAGGTCGGTCCAGCTGCATATCAACTTGAGTTACCCGTCGGATGGAGAAAACAGATTCACCTGGTGTTCCATGAAAGCCACCTTTGGCCATATAAAAAAGAAATCTACCCTTCACAGAAAAAAGAACCACCACCACCAGTTGTAAACCCACAGAAAAACAAATATAAAGTCAAATCCATCATAAATGTTAGAAAATACCGAGGAGGTTTAGAATACCTCATCCATTGGAAAGGCTATTCCCATGAAGAACACACATGGGAACCCAAGGCACACCTCATGAATGCCAAGGGAGTATTAGCCTCATTTTATAAGGAAAATCCCATGGCTCTACGCGTAGCCCTATTCAAATCATGCGACTGCAATCTCTGCATCGATAAAAAACCACTCTTCCAAAGCAGTCACTTCAAGGCTTTTGCCACATTGTTGACTTGCCTACCTAGTCATCTATTCGAAATCCCCACCTAGAGAGCTGCCTGCTGTAGTGTGCAAGAGCACCTCTAGTTGATGTTACTGCCTAGTAAAAGTAATGGACGTGTAGCCCAGTTGGTTAGAGCATCAGCAAAAGATAGGGGTTATGGGTTAGCCCATGCCAGTTGGATTACAAAACCCTTCGTTCATTGGTTACCAAAAAACCTTTACAACCACTAGTCATCAGTGGAACTGGCTAGTCAGTTTGCCAATATCTGCTAAATCGAGCTCAGGTTATTCATCAGCCAAGCCTCAGGGTTAAAACATCATTGTCCAGTTGGCAGATCTGTATTGGATAAAACTGCGCAAAAACTGTGTGCTTGTAGTGAGTGTAGTACCCACCACCGTTCCTGCTAGAGTGCTCACTGGTGTAGTCCTGGTGCCTGATAAGCCATGCTTTGCTGTTTGCCTTGCCAGTGGTAAACCATCAAGCTGCCGATGGGGCTACCTACTGTCCTAACCCAGAACACAAGTCTAGACTATGGTATGGGGAATCACTGCTGCCAGTTGAGGATGGCTAATGATAGAAAAAGAGAAATCCTCACAAAGTTGGTTTCACAGGTAAACCAGGGAAAACCCATTATTAGTAGAAAACCATTTTCATTGACTCAGAAGTGTCAACCTTGAAAAGGGGGTAATGTCAGAACCCGAAAAAAACTACTTACACTTTTTGCTTCACTTTACTCAAAGGCTGCTTATCACACAGCCACTATCTTATCATACCCATAACCCAGGTCTAGAGTATCCCAGACCATGATGTCACTTATACCCATAGCCCAAGTCTAGGCTATGACATCATGCTTACTAATGCTGACTGATAACAATGTCATTGCTATGTCATTATGATATCATCACTTACCTATGCTTACTCATTACCCTATACCCTTATGCCTGCCCTTAACTCTGTAGCAGTATATAAGTAGTCGATCCCCATGTATATTCCTTAAGTTTGGAATTCTCATCGCATAGCTCATCCTCTGTCTTGAGGTGTGACCTGATAATAATGTCAGGAGGATAAAGATCATAATACTGCAGGGTATTCAGTAGTTCATCCTTCAAAATCTGAAGGTACAGGTCCCCATCCAACCTACCATCAATCTTGGTAGCATAGCCAACTCCCTGCCAAGTTATACACCCCTACATCATTACAGAATCTCCTTCAAACTTGAAAGTCTCCTCCACCAGCCTATCATTAAGCCTCTCACCTGGCTTTTTCCACACCCATTTGCATCCATCTGACCCAAGGCAATTGATCTTGGTCTCATCAGACCATACTACCTTCTTCCAGTCCTCCAGAGTCCAGTCCTTTTGAGTATAAGCAAAGTTCAAATGAGCCTTGCAATGCTTGGCAGTGAAAAAAGGCTGTTTGCACTTGACTACAGCCTTCATGCCAGACTTTTTCAAAGACTGTATTGGAGGAGAGAGGCTTGTTGATAATATTGGTGAGGGTCTTGGTCACCTGAACAGCATTCTCTGCCTTGCAAGTAGTGATGAGATGAATGGCATGGCAAACATTGGCTGGAAAAAGCTTGGATGAATGGCCTCCAGTGGACTTCTGGAGCTCAGAATGCTCTTTGGAGCAGAGCCTGGATATTGAGGAGACATGGACACCAGTGGTAGAGGAAATGTGGTGAGCAGAGTGACTTGCATCAAGCATAAAAAGGATAATATTCTTCTAAATAGTAGACAAAGATCTCATGATGATGGTGGTTGAGAATAAAGAAGTGTGTGAACTGTTTCAAACTCAGACATACTATTTATATGTGTATCTTTGTTTGTATGACCAAACAATGCCAAATATCATTTGATTTTGCTAGGATTCCACCTTTCTGACAAAAGTGAAAAACTGTTGCAATGATATTGCTGTTTTCAAATGAGCATATCTCCACAGCCCCTGTATAAAATCACATGACCCAAGGGTTGATTTGTAGCCAGGAGTATGTACTATTTTTCATCTCACCAAGGCTAAGTGTAATTCCCATGGATGTTTGCAATGCACTTCACACACTGCATCAGGGTTAGTTATTGCAATGGTTTTTGGAGTCACTGTATATAATGTAGTCAGTAGTGTATGTTGTTTTTCCTTATGCTTGGTATTCATCACTTTAGGCCATCACAGTTTGTGGTGCAATCCTGGTATTTATCTCATGCTTCAAGACTTAGGGTTCATGCAAATGAAGGCAGACTGGAGTATCTTTGTTACAATCATTGCCAAATACATACTCATTTTAGCTTTGCACATGGATGACTGCATGATCACTGGGAGCTCCTTGAGTCTTATTAAGGAGTTCAAGGACAAAATCAGGACACATTTTTAAATTACCAATTTAGATCTGATTAGTTGGTTACTTGGGATGAAGGTCACCAGAGACCACAAGAAACATATTATTTTGCTTTCTCAAGATCCATATATTAATGCCATCCTTGCCAAGTACAACTTTACAGACATCAAACCAGTTGCTATTCTAATTGATCCACATGTCCAACTTTTGGACAAGCAATCACCAAAGACAATGGGCAAGATAGCATGTATGTGGAACATTCCTTATTGTTAAGCAGTCAGATTTTTGATCCATCTGGCTGCTGGAACCTGACCCAATATCACATTCGCCACTTTCTATGTTGGTCAATTCAACAACAATCCTGGGTAGGAGCACTAGGAAGCAGTAAAGCAAATTTACAAGTATCTTTCAGGTACTAAAGCTCTTGTGCTGACATTTGGGACACAAACAAAAGGACTCATTGGATATTTTGACACAAATGGTGCTACACAGGAACACCAACATGTGATTATGGGTTTTGCTTTTCTCATCAATGGGGAAGCAATCCTCTGGGGGTCAAAGAAACAAGAACTCATCATGCTGTCCATGGCTGAACCCAAGTATGTCGCCACTATGTACACTGCTAAAGAAGCTATTTGGCTTTGACAACTCATCAGCAAGATGTTCCAACCCCTCACACATCCAATGACTCTCTACAGCAACAACCAATCAGCTATTACATTAATATGTGATAGTAGTTATCACACACACACAAAACATATTGACATTCATTATCATTTTATTTATTTTAGTGTCAAAAACAGTTCAATTTCTTTTCTTTATTGTCCTTTGATGGACATGATTGCAGACACTCTTACAAAAGCATTACCTAGCATTAAAGCTAAACATTTTGTGCACGAACTAGGATTACACCCATCCATTTGAGAAGGGAATGCTGTATTATTGTTATTCTTTGTATACCATAGTCAAACAGATGCAGACATTGCCGTATTACATAACATTCAAGTAGATATGATTCATTTTGATGCGTCTCATACCTCGGTCACCGACTCCGTCACATCTGAGCATACTTCTACATGTTGAAAGTGCGCTTAAAGTTCCCATAAAGTGCCATAAAGCAATTTGAGGATTTTCTGATGACTGGCGACAATGATCTGCTTGGGGTATCCATTTATTTCTTCCTGCTCAAAATGAGTTCTCACAACTGTGCAGGTCGAAGTGCTGCCTGGCACTCTCCCTCAGTTCAATCATGATGAGGTCGGTGGTCACTACATTGTTTCTCTCCTCCTTGTTAACATTACTGAAGCCACCATTCCTGGTCTCTGTTAATTCACACAAGGACAAAGGACTGGGATTGGATGGGTTCAAGGCTGCACCACATCAGTATATTTACAAGTTACTTTTCATAACCTTTTTGTGTGCTTTCCAGTACTTTTCACACATTTCCCTAGACTAGCCCAAAAGCATGAAAAGTAGATCTCTATCCTTTTAATCCATCTTTCCTGCTGCTTATTGTACTTTTTGGGCTTTGTACTGTGCTTTTCGACAGCCTTTTTTGCAGCTCAAACAACAAAAAGCAACCGAAAGCAATTAAAAGGATGGCGTAAGATACAAAAAAGCAGTACTAGACCAGTCCAAATAGCACGACAAGCACAAACAGTACCATGGAAAGCACAGATAAATGTGCGACATGATTGGCATGATCCATACAGACTCGGATGTGGTTGACAACTCCTGGCAGGCCAACAAAAATGAGGGATTCAAAGAAGGTATAGAGCCTCTGAAGAGGCATACAGCAGGCATAAAAAAGGGATGAGACAGATCTAAGGAATGATGAAATCAGTGGGTATACCAGTAGGTGTAAACAAATGTGAGTAGTAACGATAGGGAGTCCAAGCGGCAGGGCCAGGGGGTATTCGAGAATGGACAGTGCAGCCTCTTCAAATCTGCCAGTGGCAAAGCTTTTGGGGTGAGTTGTATCCTATTGAGATACCATTATTCGTGTCCTAGGAGGTGTAATCATGAGGTGAATGGTGGCTTACACATCTGTGCTCTAGGATCGAGCATATCTGGGAAAATGACAGTAGTAAGCCGAGCATTGTCATCCCAGCAGTCAGTGGCAAGGAAGTCCAATGCTTGCATAACAATGTTTCTGAGCATCTCAAGCTCCCAGCCTGCAATGGACACATAATATGATGCCGTCTGACTACCCCAGTTTTGGTGAAAGAAGGCACTGCCCTTGGTACTCAACTTCCCCATCGCCTGGTTCAGCGTTCGGGATTGCTTTCAGTTTGTATGAATGCCATGGGTAGGGTGTATATTGGTAGCTTATTGACCCATCTCTGCCACAGCCTCTGGTTCCTGGTTGACAAAAATTTCGAGCTGTCCCTCCTTGGCTAGTTTCAATGCCCATTCCACCTGTCAACCAGTAGTTAGTCACCCACATATGGTATGATATTGTGACTCACCACTGCCGTGCAAAGGACAAGTGCCCCCCTGATACCATGACCACAGCTGTCTAGGAGTTCAAGGCCTGGAATATTCTCCACAAACCCTATAGTGTCTTGCAGGTGCATTGTCCCAAGAAGTGAGAGTATGAGTGAGGACCAGAAGGCTTTGGGGCTGTCTCCTGGGGCTCAGACAAGACCCTCATAAGCGAATGTGTGGTCTTTTAATAGACGAGTGGCTTCAGCCTCCCTAGTAATGCCCTCCTTGGCAGCCATCTCATTGAGGTGCTTGAGTACCACATGTCCAGCTGCATTTCTGATGATGTGTTGCCAGCGAACAAGACGCTAGACAGCCTAGTTAGTATCCCATGAGGTTAGTGTTGTAATTATTCCTGAAACAGAGCATATAACTTGCTTACCAAATTGTAGACAGCACTGCCATGTTTCATCACATTGATGTCATCAAATGAAGGGTAAACAACACCAATGATGGTGATGAGGACATGTTCCAGGTCAGGTTCCTTGATGTTCCATACATTGGCCTGATCCCCATACCACATAATGACACTGGGGAGAATCTGTTTAGACCATTTGTCATCAGGATCACCTTGCATGAGTGGAGGAAGGTCGCCTTTGGTTGCCTTTGTCTTCAAATTCTTTTGTATGGAAGATCCCTTGCGAGATCCCCTTGAGGCCACAGGTGTGAAGGTCATCTCACCTGATGAGACATTTCCTGAGAACGTTTGAAGTAAGTCATCACTGCTCTCTACCACATCCTTGGTCTTGATTTTCTTAATTGGGGGACCATCTATGAGCATGATGGCATTCTGTGAGACAGGTGAGTTAGGGTTTGAGTTTCATTGATATATAAGAGCATACTCACCTGCCATGTCATGCGTTTCTTTCCTGCCTGGTGCTGGGTCTCCATGCCACTGGTGGCTTCCCCCTTGCTAGTAGGCTTAGTGCTGGCCTCATAACCCTTGGAGTTGCTGGGTGAGTTGTTCTTCCATTTCAATCCAATGTTCTGAGTCTTCTAATGTTGTGGCATTCAGTTGCTAGGATTCAAGAGGCCCACAAGATTGTTGATGTCGAGATCATTGAGGTCGAGTTCGTTGATGTCCACATCACTGATTGCCACTTGAGGGGACAGCATCTGCAAGTGGTAAGTATCAGTCCAAACAACACAGTGCATGCTGACATCAGGGCAACTGATACTTGCCTTTGGTTTCCCTTTGTAATGCTCCACCATGTACTAAAGCTCTGTGTTGTCATCTTCAGTGTCTGAGTCAATGATATTGGTATTTCCAGTGGCACTGCCAGTACATCCCTTTATGGACTCCGTGGCCAGCTGCAGACTAAATCTTGATGAGTTAGCAGAACAACACAGACAAGTGGTAGCACCAGTAGCACCTATCATGTGAATCATGGACTTTTGCTCTAACAGCCTTTTGAGCCAACCTCTCTTTTGTCAGCACTGCAAGGAGTTCTCGTGAAGTAGGTTCCTTGCATAAAGTAGGTTCCTTGAGGGGTTTATTCCCTAATATGATCACACAAGTAAGGTGCGACAGTTCCACTTATGCAACTTGAACTGAACACAGACTTACCAGAGTTCTGGGCCAGTAGAATTGTGGTTATCTTTTCTCCAGTCCCCACACTGGATTTTTGGACCACACAAGGCCTGGGACACATGGGTATGCAATCCTTGAGCATCTCTGCCTGGTCTTGGACCATTTGTGCTTGCATGGCTGAAATGCACTGGTAAGTGTCTTGCTTGGCTGCCTTTCTTGCTTCTTTCTGTTCTCTGAGTTGTTGGTCATCAGTGCACTTTTGTTCAGACGTGCGTTTAGGTGCTGGCATATCTGGTAGACCAGGCTGCACAGTCATGTTGAATGGCTGTGTGACACAACATTCCAAGGGTTGGGCAGGCAGGGCCTGGCCCGGATGGCAAGGTGTGGCCATGGATTGGTCAGTTTATGTGAAAGGAAGGAAGGAAATATTGAAATGAACAGAAGTATCAAAGGAGGAAAGGGAAGAAAAAAAGTGAGTTAGTGTATACATGAGTGGGCCCAGTTTATATGGCACTAACAGACTCTCCCCCTCCCCCAAAAAGCATGTGCATGTGGCAATTGAACTCAAAAGACCCTGCATGTAAAAAAGTCATGGTAAGCAAACCAAACTTCATTTCCAAGTCTACCCTTTGTTGGCTGTACTCAAGCCTCCCATGTCGCAGTACACTCAACTCCAATATCAATGTTTGCACCTGGAATGTCTCTGCCGTTTCAGAAACCAGTCAGGGCTGACACAACACCAGCACACCAGGCACCCTTTTGTATCAGTTTCTCCACCACCCACTCCATCTCCACAGTCAGTTTCTCAAGCAGGAACCCCCCACCACTCTCTCCTATCTTACAGTCCTTCCTCTCAGCAAGCTCAAGACATGGATTTCTCCTTCGTCGAGGCAAATTACTCAGGTCTAGGGAATGTGGTTTATCAAAATTACCACCCTTTCGCGACAGGTTAGTGGAGTGAAGGTATCAAACTATTAGAACTGATGATATTCTTAACAGGGCACCCTTGTGATTCTGATGGCAATTTTCTTCAAGGTGCTGACCAGCCCCCTCCACAACTCCCCCTTGATGATCATGACTGGGTGCCTTTTCATGACTGCCTTGAATTCGAACTGGCCGACTTTTTGTACTCATGGAATCAAATGCCTGCACAGCAAATCGATACGCTCTTGGATATCTGGGGTGAAACCCTTCACAGGGCTGGCAGTAACCCATTATATACAAGCCACAAGGATCTCTATAAAATCATTGACTCAATTCGGGAGGGGGACGTCAAATGGGAATGTTTTTCCTTCAAATATTCTGGTCAGCATGAAGACAGGGCACCATGGATGGATGCCATGTATGATGTGTGGTATCGATGTCCCCACAGCACCATTCACAACATGTTTGCAAATCCTGAGTTAATATCAAAGATCGACTACCAACCTTACCGCGAGTACAACTCTCAGATGGACAAACAACATTTCCAGGATTTTATGAGAGGAGATTGGGCATGGGACCAAGCAGTAAATTAAGTTTGATCTCATTTGTACCACAACTAACCCTTGTGAAGGACAACATCACTCGTGACCATCCAGGTTGCAAGAATGCAATGTTTGTACCTGTCATCCTTGGTAGTGACAAGACAACTGTATCCATGGCTACCAGCCAGCATGACTATTATCCCCTGTACCTCTCAATTGGAAATATCCATAACAGTGCCCGGTGGTCCCATCGCCATGGTATTACGCTTATTGGTTTTCTTGCCACTTCAAAAAGTAGGTACATTTTCAGTGTCAGTGATACCCTCCCGACATGTTGACCATAATGAACAGCCATGCATGGGGATGGAAAGACAGCTCAGTTTCGCAAATTCCGCTGTCAACTTTTCCATGTAACATTATCCCGTATTTTACGAGTGCTAAAACCCTACATGACCAAATGGGACATGATACACTGTGCTGATTGACACCATCGCCGTGCTGTCTATGGGCTTGGACCTTACATCGCCGACTATGAAGAACAAGCTTTATTAGCTTGCATCATACGGAACTGGTATGCAAGGTGTGGTCCTTTTTTTTGTTTGTCATTCCCTCATTCAAAGTTCACAAGGTGCCTGGCCCATCAATTAAACCTTGATGAGGATGGTCTTAAGATGTGGTGATCTCAGGATCATACTGATATCTCGGTCAAGGAATTGGATGCTGATGACTTATGGAGTGAGTTTGGCATTGTCACTGATATCGTAGTAAGTGCATTGTCTTCTTGCTATACAAATGCTGACAGTCTGCAGCCCTTCACTAACAATTTCCCTCGGGCTGATATATGCCAACTCCTTTCTCCAGATATACTACATCAATTAATTAAGGGCATCTTCAAGGATCATCTAGTTGATTGGGTAGAGAAGTACCTGGTTATCATCTATGGTCAAAAACATACAGACACAATAATGGATGATATTGATTGCCAGTAAATACCCTCTGGCAATAGCAGTGTGACTGATTTTCAAACAAAGTCTAGCATTGCATCTGTAGCATCTTTTGCCAGTCTTCATTGCTTCCCTCAAGGCAGATGTTTCAAACAGTGGACAGGTGATGATTCAAAGGCACTTATGAAGGTCAGATCTCATATAGATATGAAACACTATATAGTCTCTAATTCTCATCCCCAGGTTTACCTCTCTGCTATCGAAGGTTATGTCCCTCATAACATGTTGTGCACATTTCACACATTTTTCGAATTCTGTTATCTGGTTCACAAGGATATCATCACTACATTGGACCTCACACAACTAGAAGACACGCTTTCACAATTCCACCACTATCGTACCATCTTTCTGAACAGTGGGGCTGCACAGTCCCTCTCCCTCCCTCATCAACACTTGCTTGTTCACTACTTTGAGCTAATCAAGCAGTTCAGTGCACCAAATGGCTTATGCTCCTTCATTACAGAGTTTAAACACATCAAAGCTGTCAAGATGCCATATCGACGTTCAAGCCATCATCAAGCATTGGAACAAATGTTACTCATCAACCAAAGGCTTGACAAGCTGCAAGCTGCGAGGATCAAGTTCCACTCCCAAGGCATGCTCATCTTGAGGGCAGGGTCTACAACCAGAAACTCAGAAATTCTTCATGTTTTAAGTATGTCTATTACTTTTGGTTGATTAGTACTGAATATATTACTTATTAGTGCCTCGTCATGAGGCTTGGGAGCAATACCAACATGATCAGCCATGGGAGGAAGATGTGGATGCTTCCAATGAAAATTCTAGTCAGCGAGAAGACCACATTGACTCCGAACCTATAGAAGGGCCCCGAGTTGATGCATTTGTACAACTGGCTAAGACTGTGTGTGAGTAGTCTATTGTTAGCTTCACTTTATGATGTATATTCACTATCCTCTAACCCAGAATGAAGGCAAGCAAAAACTATCCCACATCTTGCAGATGAACTTGAAATACCTCATCTCCCACACCTTGTCCAAGCCTTCCTCCATACCAAGATTCATTCTGATGATGACGAACCTTGTGATGCATGCCCTTTCTACCTCAACAAGATCTCCATTTAATACATCTGATGCTGCCCAAATTGGAGGAATGAAGGTCCACAACATGACTGTGTCTTTGTAGTCACCAATCCAGAGCTCTCAGGTTTCCAAGGGTTGGATGTTGCTCACATCCTTTGTTTTTTTTCCTTCTCATTTCAGGGCATTTTATATTCTTGTGCAGTTGTCTGCTGGTTCAATTGCATTGGCGATGCACCAGATGAAAACATGGGCATGTGGGTTGTCAAACCAAGCATCACAGCAGCAAGATGACCAAAATTAGCTGTAATACACACTGATGCTATCTTTCGTGCTGCCCACCTCATTCCAGTGTATGCTGCTGCTGCACCCATCCCCCCTCAAGGAATCCCCCCAAATCAATCATACGACCATTTTGACCTCTTCTATGTCAACAAATTTGCCAGCCATCATGCCTTTGCGACAGCTTTCTGACCTCACTGGCGGCGGTAAGGTCAAACCCACCCACCTCCACAATCTTGCAATTGTACAGTCACAAACCCATCCTTCATGCTAAAGTGGCCACCAGTTTAACCACCATGTCTTGGAGCCCCCCTCCCCTGATCCTTGTACAACCTACGTGGCTCTGCCACCCACTATTTACCCCCAC
>JBBPQW010000351.1:0-23382 GCA_038092695.1 Boletus rubropictus
CGTCTTTCCTCACGTTACATCAACCATTCTCACAGAAAGGGTGGCAGTCGCAATTGTCACTTGTATTGTATATGATTACAGTGATGCCCCTTCATATGCATCCATCCGAAAGGCTTATCCTGATATTCCTAGTCCTCACCTTTTCAAGTGAGGTATGCTAGTGCATTTGTTTATATTCTCGCATTCCTACTTGGACTGAAAATATTCCTGTAGATAGACTACATTTGGGTTTGCAAATAACACTGTTTGAGTGGGCGACCCATTTCTGATATTACTGCAGAAAAGACCTTGGACCTCGGTATCCATACTCTTCATCCTCGTGCGTAATGAGCTCTCTTGACATTTACCAAGCCAATTATTGCCATAGATTCGTTATATTGGTATTGGCACCTTCATGTGTGTTCTTGGTCGTTGCAAGCCATGTATTGAATCCTAATCTCTGAATGATTCCCCAGAATAAATGTCTTTTGTATGTTCAGGACTCAAAATTTGCAGTACATTTAACTTACTGATGCCATTGAAAGGGGGAAGTTCCTTTGTGCCAGGTCCTGCAAAGGTGTTTTTTACTACATCGCTAACAGCCAACCCATTAATTACAGCCCCTAGGTGTCAGTGGTTATTGTTTTCTTTCAGTGAACACCTCTCATTGAAAGTTGATGTCAATTAAACAGTTGTAAGTAGTTCTCGTGGTTCTTCCGATGTCTGCTTGATTCAGGAATGCTTCCAAGGCTGGGTAATCAACACGATCTCTAACTGGGGAACATTTGCATTTGTTTGTGCAGCCGATGGTGCGTCGTCATGTAGTTCCAGCCGAGAACGTCGAAACAATGCATGATGAATTGTAGCAATGATGATTCTGCGCGTCTGGACAATGTACAATCGATCAAAGTTGATCCTTTGGATTCTCCTCACCTTTTACATCGGGGAGGTTGTTCCGTCAATCATTGCTTCCATTAGTGGTAGCATTCCAAAGAATGTTTTAAGTAGGTGGCAGCCAATACCAATATCTATGTAATATACTCACTTGGCGTCAGTGTCCACCAATCAAATTCTGAATCTTTCCTCCTGCATTATAGTGTCTTCCTCTGCTGCTTGGAGTATTATTTTTTATATACCTCAGCTCATCAATTCTGCAGTGATATGCATACTAGTCATCATTCAATTTATACAGCAGTCGCTCGAAATGTACAAAGTTACGAAGCAGTGGCGGCTCAATCAACTCTTCAGCTTGCTTGTCCTGCAAGGCCTCTTCTACTTCCTTTAGTATGTCCTCATCTCATCCTTCCTTGCCCCCTCTGTTCCATCTAATGTCAGGAGATGAATGGAACTGACAGTTAGCTCTCTGTGATAGTACATTTGCATGGAACCTCCTGAATGTATTGTCCATCTTTGGAAAACTTCCGTCAGGAGGGTGGCAAGCCATTCTGATAGCCCTTTTGTTGGTTGTCCCACTCCCTACGCTAACTCCCCGATTTATACTTGACTTGCGGGAGCTATATGCGCACAACGTTCACGGCAGGGGCGGTAGCGGGATCGACTCTGCATTCGGGTTGTCTGCCCATGACACCAGTAGATCCGCGATTGTGTTTGCGGATGCCAGTGGGGGATTGGAGCATGACGAAGAGATACCGATGAATGTGCAAACAGCTTAGCTGTATTGTCGAAACTGGATGTCTGCGCCGATACTGTTAGAGTACCATGAGTTTTTGTCGATGACCGGGAAGTGTTTTTTTTTTTGCGGTCGATAGTCAGGGTATAATTGTTTCTCGCCGTTGCAATCTAGAATGCTTACGGTGTGACTGTCTCTCATCATAGTCCAATGTTAATATGACTTTATATGATTGCTCTGTGTTGGTGTTGCTCATACGGGAATACGTAGCTTGTCCAGGCGTGACACCCGGGATGAAGACGTGCACTACTCACGCCTCCTAGAAGACAAGTCCTTTCAATCCGACATCCATCGATTACTGTGCCGTCGAAGGCGTCACCAACTCCCCAAACCTGTAAATCATGGATACACATAAGCCAACGGAGATGAGTTCCATGTGCATGTAGTAATGCTTGATAGGATCTACCTCGTTCATCCATAATGCCACGAACAACTCCAATGCATTCGCGCTCGTTCACAGCCGGTATATGGTCACCTCTCCTGAGATCGACCCCAGAGCGATCAAACCCCGCGTCTCGTCATAGTCCAAACACGACCAGCTGTCCCCGCCGTTTTCGAGAACAACCTTGATGCGCGCTTCCAACGACCCATGATTTAGTTTTCCGGGAAAAAGGGCAACGACAAGCGTCTCAGGCGGCCCCATGAAACTATCGTCGGGGATCAAACCGACTGTGGCCCAATCCAAGGGTTGAGCCCAGACTGCAGTCCCGTGGGATCCAAGGACCATGTCACTACAGCGGACTGGGCCACGGCGACGAAAAGAGAGGCTGCAGATCAGATTGAAAGGGAATGAAAATGGTTCGTGTTCGACCAGAGAGGTCTCGTGGGAAGCGTGCGGAGTATTATTGAAATCAGTGTTCAACATCATGAATCGAAACTGCTCTGTTGGTGTCCATGGATCGTCTCCCTTAATGCGGACAAGCAGGGATAACGAAGGCTGAGAGATATTAACAGGACAAGACGGCGCAGAATATCCCAATGCCAGCGACACACCGTCGACCCAACCAAACGATTTGAAAACGCGAGGCAAAACAATGTTAACGTCGTCGCCTGGAAACACCATGCGGGGCTCTTCAAAAACGCAAATGGAACGAGCCCTCACGACGAAGATGCTTCCACAGGCAAAAACCACATGTAGTGGTTTGTCCTGCGCATGACTGAGTGCATGATGACCAATGTTGTGTGGATCAGTGTCCTCACCTGCCACGTGGCGGGACTCTTTAGCAACGCTTGTTCTTGTGTCTTCCAATTCAATAGTAATGTTTCGGAATCATGGTCGCTCAAGGCGATCAGATCCCCGATAAGAGTAATCGGCTTTCTGGACGTGTCCAACGTCTTTCGGGGCTGGATTGTTATACCAACCACATCATCTCCAGAGATGGTGAGAATCTCAATAGTCGTATAACTAGACAAGGTTCAGTACAAGTGCCAAGTCATGAACATATTTCAATACAAACCCGTCACTGTGGACGGAAATGGCAATTGTTGCATCCGACTGGTCATCCACGTTGACAACGAAATGACTGAACAATGCTTTCCCGGGACTCCATTGCGCAACAATCTGAAGGGAATCGCAATCCCTGATCTCCAGGGTTGACCAAATGCTGAGAGAAGTTGTGACAATCCAGCATCGCCCACTGTGAGAGAGGAATCTTATGTCTTCTATGGCCCCGCCCTTGCCAGGGGAGGACACAATGTGGTGAAGTGTCAACTTGGGGGATCTCCAGTTGAGACCAAGTTTGTAGGCGCGCAGTGTCTGTCGTTCAAGATCCTTGGCAGAGAACGACGTTAGGGCACGCTTCGGGAATGGGACACCATTCTCGAGTATCCCGATCGTACAGGCGGTCTTCCAAACGGCACGTTCCTCAGATACAAGATAGAGTCGTCGAGATACCTGTCGAGCGGAGGAATGGGCAAGAATGAGAGTCCTGAAAAATCCAATGCCAGATGTTAATTCGATCCTACCTGTCGCAATAGGAGGATGTCCGGGATAGAGAGTACAGTAAAGATGTAGATGAGGATGTCGTTATTCAGTGCATCCAGGGAAATCGACATCCCTATTCGTAGAACACCGTAGCTTGACTAGCCAATCAACCTAGCGGAGATGTTGGGGTTGAAGTGGAAAGCCCAAAGTATACCCCAGAAAGGCAAGTACAGATTGCATTAGTTAAACCGCCAACACGGACAATTCGAATGGGTCCAAAGGAACCAACAAGACACCAGCTTTCTTCTCGACTTCAATACCAGTCCCATGTCCCCGCATTCCTGCAAAAATTTCACAATAAAGTCAATGGCGTAGCATCTGAAGATGACGACGAACCACAGTACTACGACGATGGATCAGGCAGACCTCCTATGTGAAAACTATCTCATGATGGAAAGTCTAATAATTTTATTGTGTTCGCTTACCATACTACGTCATGCGCTCAGCCCGACGAACAGGTTGGTGCCACTGAGCTTCTGAGCGAGCGAAATGGCGCACGGTCGCAGAGTTTCACAAACTGAGCCACTGGCGTAAACCCTAGCCGTG
Organism: Boletus rubropictus; assembly: GCA_038092695.1. Classification (NCBI taxonomy): domain Eukaryota; kingdom Fungi; phylum Basidiomycota; class Agaricomycetes; order Boletales; family Boletaceae; genus Boletus; species Boletus rubropictus. The sequence continues at coordinate 4,200 of JBBPQW010000351.1, forward strand.
AAATGGAAAAGACAAAACTGACAGATGCAGGTATGAGCAACTACAGCCCGGCCGACCGTATCTGAGGTTTCATCGTTGTGAGGCTGAGCCGACAGTCGAGCTATATTGTTACCTGGTGCATAACTCAGCCATGCGCTACACGTCCAGGTCCTTGGACTCCCAGCTCCGCCGATGAGTCCACGTAACTTGCAAAGGAGCCTGTGGTCCGGTGTCTGCCTTGTCCCCGCACACTTCATCCAAACCTGTTCCCTGTCGTCACAACACCTTCTACTTAGGGTCAATGGCTGGAGAGACGTGATTGAACCTGAGATGAAAAGCTTACTGAAGATCTTTTCGGTTCCCCTGAGATCATTAATGAAAGTTCCTTCGCGGGGATGACTATATCCGCAGGGGCCACTTCCTCCGTACGTAAGGCGCCTGCCTGGAAGGAATGAGCGAAAAGTGGAGTTCGGATTCTATACACAGCAGGAGGGAAATGAATGAACATGGGCCGTCGCGACACTCCACTCGAATCATCGCTGTGATATCTCGACATTCCTTTTAGTGCGAATGAGTCCGAATGCATGCCTGGATGCGGCCATCGTCCCCAATTCACAAGAGCAACAAGATTGCGGGTAGACGCACAGAGTGGCTCCCGGGTGATGCAGTTACGCACTTGATATACTGTGCTGCTTTTCGGAGTGGAAAACATGTCAACAAGGACACCGTGAACAGGGTCGCCTACCGATCCGCCAGTGCAATGATTCAGGAACGAGATACCGATGTGGAATCATCTCCGGTTGGCAAGCAAAATAGTTAGCATGCATATCAAATCAAAGGAGAGGGATCATTTTGTTCCGAGGTCAGCTCGAAGGAAATTTGCACAGGAGCGGTGGAGGGAAGCCCCAGAGGTCTCCGCGACTTGCTGCTCTCTTGACGTAATTCGTTCAGCGAAGGATTAGAAATGGTGCAAGTAGATGTTAGTAGGATTGATATATGTCGCTCGAAAGCGGGTGGCACAATTAACAAGGAAGGATCGTCTGACCCACTTCGGAAAGCCAGCTAAAGGCCTTATCGGACGCCCCAAAGCCTCTCGCGATGGGCTTGAACTGCTCTATAAATGATGTATATGGCATAGCAAGCACATGCAAATGTAGGTGTTGCACACCATAGAAGGGCATCCTTGAATCGAGTGAACGAGACTCAGTCCGAGGTTGGTAAAAATGCAAAATTCCCACTTGCGATGTGTCAAAGGTATCTGAGCTCGTCTAGGATATCGTTTCCTATATTTTCCATACGTCTTACTTGGACAAGGCGTCATTAAGAGGTATAGAGTGCAACAGGGAACATCGTACCCATATCTGCATCTCGCCTGGTCAGCGATTACAGTCATTCAAGCCTTGTCGATAGTTTTTTGCGCAGAACTTGCCATGGAGCAAGCCAAGTCCACCAAATAAGGCAATTATCGACACGCCCAAGTTGCAGGCGCCAACGTCGCCCGCAAAGCACTTATGCACGGGAGCAAGGCTTGAACTGGACGTGCTGACGGAGACCATCTCCGCGTTCCAAGTAACCCGAGCCTAGTACTATGTCCACGACCTCTTCTGACACCACCCAACCGACCTTGTTTGGCGATGAATCCGTCCCGGCCACGGACGTGACCTTGGATATCTCTTTCCCTGCGACTTCCGACTCCACCGAGCATGGTGAGACAACGGACTGCCCCCACTTTACCGCCTTGCTTGCGGACCCGCGCACAGGGGACGGCGTGTTGAAGAAATACAAGACCGTTGTCGCCTGGCATGCACGCAGAATACAGGACACCTCTTCCCCTGCAAAGCGACGAAAGGTCCCGCTTCGCCCTTTATCCTTGGTCGCTACGTCGCTTACCTATCGCTGGCCAGGTCTCTGCGCCAACCTGTGATGTCTGCAACGCAGCTCTATCACGTCCATTCGTGTGTCTGTCCTGTTCCTTTGCAGGATGCTGGGCAAGCGGACATGCCATCAACCACCTCCATGAGACAGGCCACTCTTTTTGTGCGTCCATTTCATCTTCCATTCCGATCTTTCCCCAACACTCACGTTGCCTCCGACCGCGCCTGGCGGCCACACCCCTATCATTTCCTATCCAGGCGTCGACACTCGGTCTGGCTCGGTCTTTTGCACAGATTGCGATGATTTCATATATGATGTCGCGATCGAGGTGGTATATCAATCGACTGTCATTTTGATCGAGGAGCAAATGACTCGATTTCAAGGTAGGCGTGTGTTGGCCCATCTCCAGGCTTGGTGATTTTCATGTCGACCGCAGTAGCGAAAAGGGCAAGAGAACCCTATCAACCCTGGATACCAAACGAGAGCGAATCTGCCGTGCTTAAAGAGGCGACCGTCCTCCCTTGCCAAGGTTTGTTGTGCGGTGCTTCCGGTGTAGCTGACGTTCAATCCAACCCAAGGTCGTCGTGGTTTACTCAACCTTGGACAAACGTGTTCCCTCAACGTTATCCTCCAATGTTTCATACACAATCCACTCTTACGAAATTATTTCCTCGGAGATAGGCACAACACGAGGTTGTGCAAGCATTCGGACTGTACCTGCTGTGAGATGGATAGCCTGTTTTCAGAAGTAAGTGGCTTTCAGTAACAATGCCACCCACCCTTCCAAAAAGTCCTATAAACCCTATCGTATGGCATGGGACCTGGGACCCGGCTGCCATTCTTTCCTTCTGTTTTTTTAAAAAATTCTAATTTTGGCATCCAGGTATACTCTACGAATCGGGCACCTTTCGGACCTACGTCGTTCCTCACCACAACTTGGAAGGTCTCCGCGGAAATGTCAGGTTACGCTCAACAGGATGCCCACGAGTTTTTCATCACCTTACTTAACCAAATTCATGGAACGTGCCGCGGGTCGACGAACATCTCATGCAACTGTATCGTCCACCAAACGTTTGCAGGACAGTTGCAAAGTGACGTGACATGTGAACGGTGTGGGAATATGACGAGTACGGTCGATCCCATGTTAGATATTAGTTTGGAACTGAGGGGAAAGGGAGGGGAAATCGGTGGAGGGGAGAATACGTTGGCAGGGTGTCTGAGGAGGTACATGGATAGATCTACATGCTCTAAATATATGCTGATCGCATCTGGTCTACTAGGTACACCAAACCCGAGAAGCTTGGCACGAAAGAGTACAGTTGCAGTAAATGCACAAAGGCGCACGAAGCGGTCAAGCGTCTGAGCATACGCAAGTTGCCACCCGTGCTCAGCTTTCAGTTCAAGGTGCGCTCAGTTGTCTGGAGGGGGTCTGTTTGTTGGTTCAACACACCTGGATGTCACAGCGTTTCGAGCACAGCACATCCTCGAAATCGGTCCCACAAAAGATTGACACGCCGGTCCGGTTTCCGGCATCACTCAATATGGCACCGTTCACGACACTCGCGATGAAGCACTTGGCAAAAGACGGAGATGGGTCGACGTGGGTGTCTCTTCAATGTCATTTCGCGGCTCTGTCATTGTGGATCGTGACGCGGGAATAGGTACCCAGGACCGGACGCAATGTACGAGTATGACCTGTTTGCGGTGATCAATCACGAGGGTCAGATGGATAATGGACACTATACCAATTTTGCGCGGTTTCGGGACGAGGTAGGTGTTTTCCCTTCTCCCTCTCTTGCTTTCTGGAAACTGGTGCACGCATTCGCAGTGGTATCGCTTCGACGACGACAGGTGAGTGTTGAGTTGTAGGGCCAGCGGGGCTAATTGACGACGATATTTCCGTGTTTTTTGATACGTTCACCACAGAGTTATGCCCTCCAACTTGGGTGCCTGCCTCAACTCAAATGCGTACATGTGCTTCTACGTCAAGCGTCACCTCGACTACAAGCCGTACATGAAACCGACATATCGCGTGACGAGAGACAACGACATCGTACGCGAGCAAGAGCAAGAGCGGCTCAAAGAGATGGCTAGGATGAAAGAGGTGGATGATGCGCTCATGGCGACCATTTCTGGAGACTGAGTGGAGAGATGTTCATGGACACGAACAGAGAAGCATTCTTCAGTATATAATTCGCCTCGTCATCTAATAGCCAGTTTTTGTACGTGAGAGAGAGAAAAGTTCTGGATGTATTCGTGTCGTAGCTCAAGAGTTGTATATATACGTGACGAGCGGGAGACTAGAGGTAACTAAGTAGAGGGAAGGGAGCGAGAGAAATAGAAAGCGTGAGTTCAACGACGTAGACAGGAGGAAAGGTTTCGTATGTATATATTCCAAACGGGGACGGCGTTTGGATCATTAACGAGTTGGATGTCGTGAAAAAAGGGCAGCAAGGGGTGATTTAGGGGATAATGTCGTAAAGTTCGCCATCCCGTATTCGGATTTCTACCACCTCCACCTCGTAATCTGTCATGGAAGACGTGGTGGAAGACCAGGAATTGGAGACGAAACCTCTAGAGCCAGGAGGAGAGGTGGATGCGACGTCTGTTGAACAGTGACATCAAATATTTGATTCAAATAAGCTGAACGAAAGAAAGGGACTGACATCGGTCTTTAATGTAAGGAGGAACGAAGAGGTCCTGTTTGAAAGCAGCAGACGGTTTAGCACCGACGTCGAGGGACGAAGAAAGAGAGCAGACAGACTTGGTTCCATACAAAGCCCTGACTCTTTTGAATGGTCAGGATAGGACGGAGGGTGTGGGTCGGGCGACGGTCGCGCTTTCGACGACGCCTCTTGGTCACTTCGGGCTCCGGATCCACTGCGCGCTGTTTTCCCTTGATGTCCATTTTGAACTGAGCCGCATTCTTCTCGTCGTTGGAGGCAGAGGGAGGTGTGTGAGTGTGAGCATCAGCTTCATCGATCTCCATATTCTGGATGTGCCGTGAGTCAGACGGAGGGACGGCGTGGTCGAGGGTGTGTTCATGCGAGGTGTGGCAGTCCTCTGCGTCTTCAGAGCAGGAGTCGTCGTCGGACTGGCTGTCAGAGTAGTCCTCGTCCTCGTCCTCGTCTTCGTCGTAGGGAATCTGCTCGTAGCAGGCCCATGTGGGAGGCGAGGCAGCACGCCCGATGGTGCGCCGTCTAAAGTAGGAGGAGTGGGGCGAGTTTGGGGTGGATATGGCTGCTGGGGAGCTCATTGTGGAGGTGGACGAGGACGACGTTCCGCTGCGTGGCTTGCGTGCGGTGTGGGTTATGTCTGATGGCCACAGTTTGCCTTTTTCGGACGCCTCGATGGCCAACTCAAAGTACGCCTACGTCCGCAGCTTTGAGCTTCCAGACACGCTCCTGCCAGGCTGTTTCTTGGTCTGTCGCCTGGACGGACACTCGTTTCACCGGTAAATGAGCACCTTGAAACGAAACGCGACACCTCACGATTATTGCAGCTTTTCCGAGGAGCACACGTTCACCAAACCAAACGACGAGCGTGCGCTATCCCTCATGGACCACGCCGCCAAAGACCTCATGGCTAAATTCAAAGACATCGTCCTCGCCTTTGGCGAATCTGACGAGTTCAGGCAAGCACCACTGCCCATCCTTTGATCTATCTCATCCACGCCCACTCAACCAGCTTTCTCCTCCGAAGATCCACTGATCTGTACAATCGCCGTCACGCGAAAATATTATCCGCTCTCACTTCCCATTTCACGTCGTGTTATGTGTATCACTGGTCCCGGTACTTTCCGGATACGCCGCTGCGCTATCCGCCTTCTTTTGATGGGCGGATCGTCTTGTATCCCGACGAGCGTGCGATCCGTGACTACTTTGCCTGGCGACAAGCCGATAGTACGTTACCGCTATTCTCGTCGTCGTCTGTGCTGAGCTGAGCTGAGCTGCGTGCCAGCATCACAGCACACATAAATAATCTCTACAACACCGCATTTTGGGCGGTCGTTCAACAGGGCGGACTGACTACCACAGAGGCGCACGCCACGCTGAGAGTGATGTCCATCGCGTGTTCAGGTAGGAATCTGGGCTGACCTGACTTCAGGGCACCACCTCTGCGCAAAAGAACGAGATACTGTTTCAGCGATTCAAGATCAATTATAATGATATCTCGGCACGATTCAGGAAAGGGAGCGTGGTAGTCCGGGAGAAGGTGAGGTTGTCGTATATGTTATGACGTCTCATTTTGTAATGATACTCATTGTACTTTAGGCCAGCGGATTCGAGGACTCGCGAGACACAGGCGATCTACCCGAACCCATTACGATACAAGAACGCGAGATTGTCCGAGTCCCGCCGAAGGCAAGTAAACCCGAAAAGCCGAAGATGATGATACAAGTTTTGCACTGTGATATAATTGGCGACGGATTTTGGGACGCGCGACCACACTTGCTCGGTTCCTAGCGTCTACTCTTCATCTGCGAGACCCGGATCATCCCTATTGTCCCCTGCTAGCAAAATTTGCAATCAAGCATTCTTGACACGTTTCGGGAACCACTTCCAAGTTATGCTGTTCCATTCGACTAGTTTCATCGAGGAAAACACGCTGAATTGCTGCGAACTTTGCTAGAAATATACCTCCGCAACCCTCAACGCCGCCTTGAGAATTGCCCTTTTATCCGTCTGGTCGTCTTGTTCTAGTTTAGTGCCTGACGTTCGTTACGTCCAGACACACCAGCACGCAATCCCACTTGTATATTTATGGCCCTTCAGCCAATCCCTCCATACACGACTCAAGTACCCAACTTCTCCATTCTTCTACCTCGTAGTCCGGAGCTCTGACCGACGTACACTCACGGGGCACTAACCAATCGGCAAGCAGATTTTCAGCTATATATCGCACTTCAAGTCACCGGAGCAACGGATATTGCGTAAATACATCCCCTGTGACCTCTATGTTTTTCCTCGCTCTCTCCCTTCATACACCCATCCCCCCACGGTGTCTTTAGTGTGAGTGGATTTCTCGCAGTGTCCGTCCCACGCATGCTCAGTTCAACATGTTAACAGGGGGCTTCCACGAGTTTTCGCACAGAACAATTTCATCTTTTTCTAAAAAGAATTGCTCAATGTCAACTTGTAACCGCGCCAAGTAATATATTGATATCGAGGGAGAAAGTTTGCGATCAACTTCGCAAGTCGTGAACCGAACAGCCAGCATTTGATGTACGGAGTCCCAGACACTTGGAAAATAACATCAGCGCAAGATGGAAGCAAAAAATTCCCTGTACCCTTGACAGTGTTTGTGCCTGGTCTTGATATGAAATCGATACTCGCAATCGCGGGACAAGGCAGAGTCAGGAAGCATACCAGCATATTTGATACACGAAACTGTAGAAACGTTTACAAAATGTCTACAGGGCATAGACGTCTGCTCCTATATTCGATAGCGTCAGGCGGCATCCAATTCAGCTACCCTCTTCAATGCCTCCTCGACGATGGCTTCAGGGAACTCGAACTGGATCCAGTGCGCCGCGCCAGGGACCATGACAGGTCGAACGTGAGGGTAGGGAAGAATATCTTCGACTCCGCAAAGCTTATCGACTGCAGGATCTGCAACCACGACCGACACCTTCCACTTTTCCGGTACGGTATCAAGGTAATGGAAAAAGTTCCATGGTCGGTTTTTCTGGCAGGAAGTGAGCCAGTGCGAATAAGCACAAATGAATCACGCGATGGATGGCTACGTACCTCAAAGAACTGCACACCTCCGAGGGAACACAGACGTGTTGCGAGCTCCCTATAGAAGGCATCTTCACGTGTCCACAGGGGATTTTCAGCCGCAATGGCTTCTGCTGGCTTAACATTGGTGAGGACGTCCACGTACATGTTCCTCAGACCGTCGAGCGTCTCTAACGATTGTTCCATAGGGGGATCGACGAGGAGAATCGCTGTCGGGTGTGACGGGGGGAGATATTTGAAGAGATTCATTACCACGCATGTACCCGCGGAATGTCCGATGATCAGGGAGTAATTCGTCGCTTCAAGATATGTACAGAGGTCTTTCGCCATGGAACTGAGGTGGTAGTCGGTTGAGACTCTGCTTCCATGTCCGATGAGATGGGGGGCAGTGACGAAGTAGCCTGATTGGGGTCGCGTTGAACACCTTCAGACGGCGTGGTCTAGCGATAAGCAATCAAGTCGTACCGTGATCAGCAAGGGAGGACGCTACGCGGTGCCACGTATGTGCCGAAGATGTCACTCCATGTAGCAAAAGAGCGTGTTTGGTCGCGGTAGGTGAGCCCCACGTCAAAGCATTGGGAGGGCTGGTCATGATCGAAGGAGACCAGGATTTTGGCGAAGGAGTGGGTGGTCCCCTCCTCACACGAAGTGAAGGAGGGTTTTGTAGGTAGCAAGTGTCCAGGCACCCCTACAAGAAAGACTGCAATCCCATGGTCGTTATGTGACTTACATGGTAGCGGTGCGCAAAGCGTCAAGTCTGCGAAACTAAACTTTATTCGTGTCAAACAGGAAACCGCGCTCGGCGGGACTCCAGTCACTGATTTGTAGCTGAGCTACCAAATCTTCCTGCTTTCTATTGGCCAAAACTAAGTTAGGGACATGCTCATCTTCACATAGCTGCACTTTTAATTAATGCCTTTGAAGATGGTCAATCTATTCCATTAGCAATCTGGAGACCACCGCAACGTGGGAACACTCGGAACAGAACGTGAAGAACGTATAAATTTTAAAGCAGTCCATTCTACAAGCAGCACTCGGCCTTATATACGTATCGTAGCACTGGAATGGAATGGTGATACAAGTAGTGGATGGCGTCATCATGACGCAGTGTAAGGATGCAATACTTACACAATCCTATCATATGAAGCAAAGATAATTATTCATGATCACAGATCATATCAATCAACCTGGAGCTAAGAAACACAAAATAAACCTTGGGGAATGGTGTACCTATCACTGGTAGCTCAGACTACCATGAAAGATCTCTTTGTCTACAAAACTATTGATATAAATTTGTGGGCCACATCCAAACAGTTATCACCTATCATCCCTCTAGGTACTTTAACACCAAATTTTGGAATGAGCTGAATGAGCTGACATACCCTGTTGAGAGGAATCATGTCACTGAGTGGCATGCCATTAGATCAAAGTATTGAAAGCAAGTGTAAATACATACATGTAAATCATTACTGGCAAGGTCAAAAATACAGTCCAGGCCACTCATTTCACCAATTTTATTATTAAATCTTGAGTTTTTTTTTTAAAAAAAAGCAACTCTGTTCCCAATTAGTCACAAAAAAAATATTGGTCTCTGCTCTTAAGTAGCAACATTGAACTATAAAGGATTGTAAAAGGATTGTTTGATTAGATAAGACCAAAATGAATGGGATTAGATCAAATGCATAGAAATGTAGAAATATCTCAGTGACTGTCAGAGTCAACTACTACTTGCATTGGTAGCTACCTGTAGAAATATCTAGAGTAGGTAGCTATGAGAGAAGTGCATAGGTTGTAAAGTAAGTGGCTCACCTCAGTGACTGTCAGAGTCAACTGAGGTACACGAAGTAAAGTCCGAAAGATAAAGAACTAGTTACGTAAGCAAAACATCGCACCGTACACTAATAACAACACTCCCCCTCAAGCACGAAGCCCTAGCTCAGTAGCAAAGTGCTTGGCTTTCATCAAGGGTAAAGCTTTCATAAGAGCGTCTGCAATCATATCACTAGTAGGACAATAAAGAAAACAAAGAGAGCCTTCAGAGATGGTAAAATGAATAAAATGATACTGTATATCAATGTGCTTGGTACAAGCATGATAATTCCCATCCTTAGTCAGAGCAATAGCTGATTGGTTGTCACCATAGAGTATCATCAGGTCCTTGAGTGGTCTGAAAACTTCACCGATCAGCCGTCGGAGCCATATGGTCTCCTTTGTGGCATGCGTGGCAGCAACATACTCTGCTTCAGTCATCGAGAGAGTGACCAGCTCCTGTTTGTGCGAACCCCAGAGAATGGCACCACCATCTACAAGAAAGGCAAAGCCAGTTATGGCATGACGATGCTCTTGTGATGCTCCGTCAGCATCAGCATAGCCAACTAAACTACTCTTCTGAGTTCCATAGGTTAGCTGCCAATCTTTCGTACCAACGAGATAGCGATAAACTCTCTTGAGCACTTCCCAATGCGCCCACCCAGGATTCTCCATAAACTGAGCAAGTGTGGACGTGGCGAATGTGATGTCCGGTCGAGTACCGACCGCCAGGTACATAAGCAATCCAAGTGCGGCATGGTAGGGCACTTGATGCATTTTGGCAGCTTCGAGAGCGGACTGTGGCGACTGGTTTCAAGAGAGTTGGAGGTTTGGGTCCATCGGGATAGACAAAGGCTTAGCGTTAGCGAAATTATACTTTGTCAGTATCGCAGAGATGTATGGTTCCTGCAAGAGTGCTATAGTCTGAGCTTCACGATTGTGTGTGATTTTTATCCTGAGTAGCCAATGAATTGGCCCAAGGTCCATGATTTTAAATCGATGGCCGATTTCACCTTTAAACTCTCTGACAAGCTCTTTCGAGCTGCCAGTCACCATGCAATCATCAACATGGGAGGTGAGGATGAGCAGGTGCGTACCAATCTGGGCGACAAAAACACCCCAGTCAGTGTCCGTGCACTGGAACCCAAGTTCCTCCAGCTCAGTGCGCAACTGTTTGTACCATTTGAGTGCGCCCTGCTTTGACCCATACAGCGCAACCCTGAGACAAGCGACAACATTGTGCCCTTGCTTATCATAGCCAGGGGGTAGTTCCATAAAGATGATTACATTGTTGTCCAGCTTGCCATTGAGAAAAGTGCTCTGGAAGTCGAAAATGTCGATCTCCCAGTTGTATCGGGCAGCTATAGCAAGGATTAAGCAGAGGGAGGCGAGACAAGCAACGGGGGCGTAGGTTTCATAGTAATTGACACTGTGGACCTGGGTAAATCCGCGCGTGACCAGTCGGGCTTTATACTTATCGATTTTGCCTGCCACGTTCTTTTTGATATGGAAAACCCACTTACAGTCGACCACATTGGTCCCTTTTGGCGGCCAGTTGATGATGTCCCAGGTGTGTGCGGCCTCAAGGCTGTTCATTTCTGCTTGCACTGCCTTGTCCCAGCATGACCAATCAGGCCATGCACATGCCTCATCTATGTCAGGCGAGCACACACAAACTGTGATGCCCCAAGGATTTGAATTCCAAACGTGAGAAAAGTACAATCTACTTGACTGACTACTTATATACTATAGGGTTGGGTGCACAGACCACTTTAGGGGAGGCATGGAATAGTATGGAACATTCTAGGGTAAGGGGGTGGCTGTGTGATAAGATAAGATAAGATGAGAAAGAGCAAGAGAAATGTAATAGAAATTTGAGGGTTCTGACATTACCCCCTTCTTAGGGCTGTCGCTCTGAGACAGTAGGAATATCAAATAGGTGGGAGGGAAGGCGTGTGAGAGAGGCAGCAAAGGATTTGAAGGCCAGGTTTTCAAAGAGGGGAGTTCCTTTCGAGCATGAAAGGCAGTTGCATGACTCGGTTGTCTGGATTCATACTGAAGAGGAATTCTTTTTCCAAAAATCCTGGAGAGCCTTTTTGGTGTTGGTTAGATTCTCCTTCGGTTCCCAAGTTCGGTCTTCTCGGGGATACCCTTTCCAGTGGACTAGGTATTCAACCTTGCCTCTTCGTGCTCGTGAGTCGACAATGAACTCTACTTCGTACTCCGGTTGTTGTTCAACAACGACGGGTGGTGGAGGAATAGGTTTTTGTTGGGAGGGATATATGGGTTCGTTGTAAGCCCATAGATGGGATTCGTGGAAGACGGGGTGAATACCACGCCAGGTAGATGGTAGTTTGAGTTTATATGCTGCGAGACCAACCTTTTCAATGACTTCGAAGGGGCCGTAGCATTTATCCTCAAGTTTCCTGGTGGGTCTGTCGGATTTAATGTTTTTTCCGTCGACTAGAACCTTATCTCCCTTCTTATATTCTACTCTGGTTCGGGATGTGCGGTCGTAGTATTTTTTCATCTGTTCCGCTGCCTTTTCCAGAGACTCTTTTGCCTGCCGTTGGGATTCTTTCATCCATTCGGCAAATTCCTTTGCCTCCTCGCTTCGGACGTTTCATGCACCATCGATGTTTACTAGGGGTTGTTGTCCGTAGTTGAGTAGGAACGGGGACGTCCTAGTGGAACTACTGGTTTTCTGGTTGTGCGTGAATTCTGCTAGTGCTAGCCAATCAACCCAGTCGTTCTGTCGATGATTTATGTATATCTGGAGGTAGAGCTCCACTTTGGAGTTGATCCGCTCTGTTTGTCCATCGGTTTGAGAATGGTATGCTGTGGATGGGTTTCCTTGGATGTGAAGGAGCGAATATAGATCTGTCATGAAGTTTGAGACGAATTGGGGTCCTCTATCTGAAATCACTTTCTTTGGAGTGCTGTGTAGCTTGAATACCTGGTCTCTGAATATTGTGGCTACTCCTTTTGCGGTGATGGTAGAGGACATAGGGAAAAGATGAATCATCTTGGAGAAGCGATCCACGATGGTTAGTATGGTGTCCTTTCCTTTTGATTCTGGAAGGGGGCCTATTACATCCACCGATATCACTTCCCAAGGTGCGGTTGGTATCTCGTTAGGGGTCAGGGGGGTGTGACTTGCTACTGTCCTGGTTTTGGTCTTTTGGCAGCGATCACAGCCTTTCATATAGGCTTCGGTATCTTTTCGTACGGTAGGCCAGTAGTATCTTGTCATGATAAGGTCTTGGGTTCTCCTGGCGCCTGGATGTCCTGCCAATGGGTGATCGTGATTTTCTTTAATCACTTGCTCTCTTAGACCTTTGTCGTATGGGACATAAAGTAGCTCTTTCCACTTTATTAGTCCATCCTCCCTTTTCCATGGAGATCCTTCTTTTTCGAGTCCTTCACGGGCAAATCTCTCGGCTTTAGATTGGTATTGTGCGATCTGTGATTCGATGGTTGACCAATTTTGAGCGCGAATTTTCTCGTGTTCTTCGAAAAACCTGTCGGGGAGTAGGATTTTGTCTTTGTTATCCTGGTTTACCCCCTTCTCATAATCTGGCCTCTGGGACAGAGGATCAGCCAGATTAGTCTTGCCCGATCAATGTTTAATAATGAAATCATATTCCTGGATGATTTGTTGCCATCGGGCTTGATGGTGAGAAAGGTCGACTGGTTTTTTGAAGTATTTGAGATTTTTGTGGTCCGCGAGTACCTCGAAAACGTGTTTTGCTTCAAGTAGTTATTGGCGCCATTCCTTCAATGCGAAGATGACTGCCAGCATCTCTAAATCAGCCGCATGGTAGTTTCGCTCGGCGTCGTTAAGAGATCTGGAGATGAAGGTGACTGGATGCCATTTTCCTTCTTGGAGTTGCGACAACATGGCACCCACTCCGATGCCAGACCCGTCGGTCTCGACACGGAAAGGGTCATCGTCGGTTGGCATGGCTAATGCCGGCGCCGATGTCAGTGTGTCTTTTAGGGAGTCCATTGCCTTTTGGCACTCCAGGGTCCACTTGAACTCTTTTAGTTCAGAGGTGAGAGCATTAAGTGGCCTCGTGATCTGAGCGAAGTTTTTTATGAAACGTCGGTAAAAGTTTAGGAACCCTAAGAAGCCGCATAGTTGCTTGCGCGACTGGGGAATTGGCCAGTCCTTGATGGCTTGTACTTTCTTAGGTTCCATTTTGACGTGGTCCTGGGATACAATGATACCCAGAAACTCCGTTTCGCTGACCTCGAAGTCACACTTATCGTGTTGTAGGTATAAATGTTCTCTTTGTAGTATTTTGAGGATCTCTTTAACAATATGACGATGTTCTTCTAGGGTTTTGGTGAAGATCATGATATCGTCGATGTATACCACTACCACTCCTCGGTCGATCAACTCTTTAAACAATGAATTCATCATTGTTTGGAATGTAGTGGGTGAGTTTGTCAACCCAAAGAACATTACAAGTGGTTTGAAGAGGCCTCTATTGGTATGGAAAGCTGCTTTCCACTCGTCTCCTTCTTTCATCCTTACGTTGTTATACCCCCATCTCACATTGAATTTGGTGTAATACTTGGCAGACTTGAGCTTGTCTACCAACTCGTTGATGAGGGGTAACGGATATCGGTTGCATATAGTAATCGCGTTTAGCTTCCGATAATCCTGAACGGGACGAAGTCATCCGTCTTTCTTCTTAATAAAGAAGAAGGCGGAGGCAAAGGGGCTTTTTGACGGGCGGATGCGACCGCTCTTTAAGTTTTCTTCCAAGAAATTGTCCAACTCCTTTTGTTCTCCTGGTCCTAGAGGGTAGATTTTGCAATCGACCGTGTGTTCTCCTGATAGGAGTTCGATTGCATGGTCCCAGGGTTGTTGTGGGGGGAGTTTGTTGAATGATTCTTTTGCGAAGACATCTGCAAATTTGTGTACATAGGGAGGTGATACTTCCTCTAATGTCTTCTTTTTCTTTGCAGTGAATTCCTTAGCTGCAATCTCGGTGGCGGTGTTTCTAAATATCCAATCGAGATCGAACTGGAAGAGTCTTTCACCTTCAGAGCATTTGACTTCTTTGTGTTCTTCTTCCTCTTCCTCGTCGTCCATTAGTTTCGGCATGTGATCGTTTTCACACTGAAATTCGATCTTGCCCGTGGGCCAGTCGATTTGTGGGTTATGGAGTCGGAGCCAGTCATGTCCGAGGAACACAGTATTTGTTCCGAGACTTGTAACAGATAGGGCGATCTTTTCACTGTGGTCGGCTATTTTTAATTCGACGACAGCGTACTCAGTGATTTGCCCGGCTTTATTGAGTGAGCCGTCAGCATTATACACTCTCACTGGTATCGGGAGTTTATTCATCTTAATCCCCCTTTCTGCTACAAATTCTTTGTTGATGGCAGAACCTGTACACCCTGAGTCAATCAATGCCTTAACATCGAGATCCTGTCCGTCATCGGTGTGGATCACGACGGGAATTTCGAGCGAATTTTTGTGTCTTCTTCGCTTTGATGCTCCCTTATCTTTTGGCTTTCTTTGTAGATCTCTTAGGTATAGGTCTAGTTCATCCTCCGACAGTTTTCGGAAGTCTCTTATGAGTTCTTTTGTCACCTCAAGACGTCTCTCGTGGTGAATGAAGGATTTCAGGTGTTCTGCTGCCCTCTCTTCACTGTTGCGAATTTGGCATCGCATCCACCTTACTGTCCATGGGTCAACAACATTTTGCCATTCGTGTCTGACTCATTTTACTCCGGTGCTTCCAAAGCCTTGTTCGCCTCTTTCGGTTATATCTTCGAAGCAGTCGTACTCATAGACTACCGGGGTCTGGATTTTTTCTATTATTAATTGAGCGATTCGATCTCTGATGTTGACTTTAAAGTCTTTATCTGAGTGATTTACTAGGAGGATTTTAACCTCTCCTCGGTAACCTGAGTCGATTACTCCAGCCCCTGTGGCAATGGAGGCTTTTACCACGAGTCCTGATCTTGGAGCTATACGGCCATAATGGCCCTTCTCAATGGCGAAACTCATTTTAGTGTTTACTAGAGTCTGTCCTCTAGCTGGCACAATTGCATCCTCTCCGGCATACAGATCGTACCCTGCCGCACCAGGGGATCCTCACTTTGGTAGAGGGATTGACTGGTCGGTTCGGACGACTTCGAGGATTCCTCGTTCTTTTTCTTTTCTTATCACTTCGAGGACCTCATCATCAGTCTGGGGGGTTTTCCTAGGTTTACCCAAAACCTTCTCTTTCTTTTCCCTTTTTAATATTTGTTTTATTGGGGTCTCAGCCTCTGACTCAGTTTCATTCAGTGTTTCACAAGGAAGAACAGCAAATCTATTGCTATTGTCATACATTGGTGCTATTGGTGAACTACACTCGAAAGAATCTTTGTCCTTTGGCAAGCTAGGGCGGCTGCTCCCTACTCGCCTTGTGTAAAACCCTGCTCGTCAGTTTCGATTTGCTTAATCGAATTTGCGAGCTCCTCATCCGTTTGGTAGAAAACTTTCACTCCTCTAAATACAGCGCATCGCATCTGACACAGAGGGTTCTTTGGAGGATGTTTGGCGCAGGGCCATTTATCTCCGCACTTGAAGCATAGCCCCTTGGAGCGTGCTTCCCCAATATCCATAGGGATACCACCTCCTCCAAATGTTCCTGCTTGGCTAGTATTCGGTGCCAAAGCTTGCGGAGTTCTGGGCTGTTGCGGAGCCCAGGGTACATTGTCAGTTCAAACTGGATTTGGACCGGTAGCCGCGTTGGTCCTAGTTCTCCAGTTCGAGTTAAATGGGGCGCGAGTGGGGTTATAGGCCTTACGTAACTTCCTCGCTTGGATGGCCACCTCTGCCATCCTTAGATGTCTTTCCCATTTGTTAAGGGAAGTCGAGAGAGCTAGACTAGGCGTCCCTTGTTCAGTGAAGGCCGGTATGTCCTCACAAACACCTTGTTGACAAATTCGAAGGAGCGTCTCATTGAACTCTGCGTTGTGTGTCATCCCTGCTTCTGCTATGAGCTGGGTCATTTGGTTGAAGAAGTCTTCAACCAAGTTCGCTCCTTGCTTTAGGTGCATCAGTTTTTCGTAGGCCTCTTGCCTGGCGGTGGTGGGCCTGAACTGTTCATCGAGGATATTCTGGAATTCCATCCAGTTGTCTAACCCAAGTCTACTTTCGAAATATAAATTCGCGAAGCGAATCGCAGAATTCTCTTCCTCTCCTCCCATGAAGCTCAAGGTCATCGTGATCTTCTGGTGATCGGAAGGGCTCGGGTCGAACCCTAGGAAGTAGTTGCACAATGCGACCGTCCAGGGTTTGAATTTACTTTTTTCTCCCTTGAATATAAATGGTTTTGAGATGTAACTCTTTCCCAACTTGGGACCATAGAAGATTTGAGGTGATTGAGGTCTTGGCGCTCCGCGCTCAGCAGCGGGCAGCCTTTCTTCCTCTGAGTCGTTCTCACTGTCACCCATCTGGCGCAGTGGCTTCTTCCCTTTACTCGGGCGAGGGGTATGCTGCATAGGGGTGGTCCTTGTCTGCTCCATGGCCCTCATGGCTTGGTATTGGATTGCAGTTGGTGGCTCTGGGGGAACCGCATGTGTAAAGGCGTCAGCATTGTAGTGGTTTAACCAATCCGCATATCTGGTTGCGAATGGTAAACTTTCATCATTATATTTTGGGGGACCAGTGGATAAGAGGGTGGTGGACATTGTGGGCGTAGATGGTGCGGATGAGGTAGGTGATTGTGCTATAGGGGGCGCATCCTCCGAGCTTACTGACTCCAGATTGGAATCCCTTATCAGTGATCTAGAGTGATGGTGGGAGTAGGGTGCGGGCATAAACAAAACTCTGTCTTCCTCGATGGTCTCCTCGATATTCTTCTCACCTCTTGATTTGGGTAGAAGGCGTCCTCGGAACAGTATTCTTATAGGCCAGAATACAGAAGACTCGGTAGACGCTCAAAGGCGGTGTCATACTACCCAATAACGCTAGGTAATGCGACTGATCTTAACCAAAGTGGATCAGTGACAAGGGTGCTCTAAAGCACAATGTCTAGTCAAGGGCATGTGGTGCGAATGGCAGCGATGACTAAATCAATCCAATCTCGGTGGTTTACTGCTGTACGTCAAGTGTACAGGCGCTAACCGCTGTACTCGATGGTTCACGCAGGTAGGTGTCCAAGGTGGAATACTACCTGGAAGGTGGGATAGACTCAGGCGAAGTGTTGAGATGCGAGAGGAAGAACTTAGACTTTTGGTCTATCGACCAGGGAAAACTATCTTCTCTTGAATGAAGAAAAATAGGCGATGATTGAGTGTGGAGTTTTGACAGCACTAGCGGGCTTGTGAGGGCGTTACCAAAGTGGCAATGTCGCGCTACAGGGCTTGAGAGTGGGAGCGAACGGCTCGACCAGCTCTAGGTTAAAAGGTATGTGAAAAGTGAAGGGTTGAAAAGGTTTGCAAGCTCGTCGTGAACGACAACGAGCAGGCAAGAAAAGGATACGTTTGGAATTATGTCAGGCAAGCACACACAAACTGTGATGCCCCAAGGATATGAATTCCAAACGTGAGAAAAGTACAATCTACTCGACTGACTACTTATATACTACAGGGTTGGGTGCACAGACCACTTTAGGGGAGGCATGGAATAGTATGGAACATTCTAGGGTAAGGGGGTGGCTGTGCGATAAGATAAGATAAGATGAGAAAGAGCAAGAGAAATGTAATAGAAATTTGAGGGTTCTGACAATCTAAGGTAAGCAGCTCCAGTGCTTCCTCCATTCCCATTTCGGCTAACATTGCATAAGCAGCATGTTCATTGTCCCACGTTGCCACTGCGTGTCCACTACCAGTGTTTTCCCCATCGACCTCATTGCCGTTCACTCCAACCCCACCACCACTTGCAGGATCACTGGCCACAACAGCCGGCTCGACACCAAGGACACCATGGGGCAAGGTGCATCCACCCTCCTGCCCATTGTGTGTCCCAACATGCTCACACAGCATGCAGACATAGGGCGACTCAACACATTGTCAAGTCGAGCGGTGAGGCAATGGCGCAGGTGCCGCTGGAACAGGAGAGGATGGCAGAGGAGTTGAGCTGGGTAGAGGATCAACGGAAACAGGTGCACCCAATCCATTCTGATCAGCGCGCATTGAATCAACTAACGGGTTGTTGCCATGTTCTCCATCCCAGGCGACACTCTCTGTTATGGTTTATTCTTTTCTTTCCTTTATTTCTTGCTCTATGTGAACTGTATAACCACTTAGCCATTCCCATGGGCATGTGCTAACCTTCAGACTTCTCGCTTGGCTGATTCATTGGTTACAAGCTTTCTCTTATCTCTTATCTCTTATCTTTTATCTCGTACAACTCCTTTCGGCCAATGGCCATTCCCCCTCCTATCGTTTATCTTTGGCCAATGGCCATTCACTCTTAAGTTGTATGATCTCTTATTTTTCTTTTACGAACTTGGTCCGTGCTCGGTTTATACTGGTATATAAACCTCACCCTGTACACAGTACTCCTTAGACTAGATCTACTTGGATATACTGCTAAATCCTCGCGACCGATCCCTCGGATCCTTCAACATAGTCCCTATCCCAAATCCTTTATTGCAGTTGGGGGTTAAGCTGTGTCAACGCACTTAGAACAATACGTGGATTGAGCTAGTCAAGTCTACGCTCGTACCTACCCGGTCCAAGCGTAACAAAAGATCTAGTCTCTTCTTTACTGGCAGCCATTGTTGCTGACCAGATTACCCACTGAAAGATTTTGTCCTCGAAGA
>JBBPQW010000352.1:0-23342 GCA_038092695.1 Boletus rubropictus
CCCCCTCCCCTCCTACGCCGGTCGACACGAGGCAAAGTTCGACGTCCAGGTGAGTGACCTCGTCTGATTCCCATCCGAACACCCACACATGTGCCACCCAGGTCCGCGTCCAGCGTTCCTTCTCCTTCGAAGAGCTCCAGTCTGGCTCCTACTTTGCATCCCTCGACGAGTCCGATCTCCAGTTCTATCGGGTGTACGGTCAACCGGTCCTCATCCCTCCCCCAGATGAGGTCGATGGCAACTTCACCGTCCACGGCACCTACCCGGCTGCCCTCTCCTGCGAGCCACTCCAGGACAGTGGTCTTCACCCCCCTCTCGTCCTCGCCTCCTCCAAGTCATATACTCTCCACAATCCCTTGGGTGAGGCCCCAACCGGAGGCCAGAACATCTACCCCAGCCCACAAACCCACGATTGGCGAACCGTCAAACAGGAACCCAACGAGGTGCGCCACTTTGAACTTGGCACCCGCCCCATCTCACCTCATCTAGGGTGTAACGTCTTTTTATAACCCGGCTCTACCGGCCCTCTCTTGTCAACTATATACTCTACCTGATCACGACGACGCTGGATTTTCGACTGTGACAACGCCATCGGAGATGTCTGTGCAATATGCAGACGACCAAAAGCCCGTCGTCTCCATGTATGATGAACCGCCGATGGACTCTCTGCCCTATCCCCCTCCTGTAAACTCTGCGTCCCCGCCATACTTTCAGGTCTCCTCTCCACAAGCCATGCAGGATAGCGTGGTCTTGGGCTCACCACCACTCGTTCACGAGACCTCGTTCCAGATCACTCCTCGCGATCAGTGGGAGGACGCACCCGGGCGTACCCCACGTCTTACCGTCCCTAGCCAGGCATACATGCTTGGCGAGCTTCCCTCGCCAATTGCTACTGCCTTTTCGCAATCACACTCTCAACAGTACTCCTCCGTCGCTCGTTCGCACCACCACCATTCACGGTCCCCTTCCCCACGGTCACCTCTTCGCATGTCTCCGGCAGCCCACACGAAGCGGACATTGGATAAGAAGCCTGCCCTTGCATGCTTATTCTGTCGAGGGCGGAAGATCGCGTGCGGTCCACCGCAGCCAGGCAGCAAGGACAAGACCTGCAAGTGAGTACATTTCCGTACATCGCACTCGGATTGCTCTCCCGGTACTTGTCCCCACTTGGACAAAATTGTCCGCAGGTTTCAAGCTTATACCAGATTCGATGAATTGCCATTTTTCTCGTTTTGCCTAGCTATCGCCGTTCAATCAGCTCATCATTCGCTGATCTCCGAAACACGTTTATGTCTGTTTACTTACCATCTCCTTTTTCTTTCCCAGTCAATGCGCCCGACGACATCTCAAGTGTGAATATCCCCTCGAATCTCGACGAGGAATGCGAAAGCGCCGGTCGCTGATTCCCCGGATCTCGTCTACAACGCCCGAGATCAATCCAGACGGGCCTAGAGTCAATATCGTCAAGGCCAATCGGAAACGTTCCATTGACAAAACCTCCTAGGTGCCACGTCTAGAAATCTCACCCGTTACGTTTCGTGCGTGTGATTCTCGACCAGGCTCGTTTTGTGTTCCACGGTCACTCAGGTTCATCCCGTATTCGTTCCATGCTTCGCTATGCTTTGAGTTTGCTTTACGTTTTCTTCCCGCACTTGATGTCTCATCTTATCCATCATCTATTCGGTTCCCCACATGGTGTTCGTGGCATACCGTAACGCACATAGAAATACCCTTCAAAACAGTAAAGTCATCATGAAGGCCTCGTATGTATCTTCATGGTCGTCATCGCTACTCTATGCGTCATCCATGTCGTCGGACGCGTAGCTTTCTTGACTCTTCTCAAGGTCGAAATGTCAAACAGGTCGATGCATGCTGTGTGAGCTCGCCTGCATAAGCTGAGTAGAATGGGCTCAGGGCCGCTCTGCATCTTCCCAAGAGTCGCCATCACTTTGGATTTCTGCTTTCCCTCGGGTCACCTTCGGGCCTCCGCAAAACTTGAGAGATCCCACCATCGTTTTCTCCGTGCGCTCCCACTCACAGCAATGCGGTCTACTTTTCCACAGCAATGCACACGTGGAAAGGATGTCAACTGGCCCTGGAGGATGCGCCACAAAGCGGAGGAGATCGCACAAGCCCCCCTAGCTAGGCTTACCAAGCTTTGCCATGCTTGAAAAAACCCGGACGCAACGGACACAGGTCGACCGCGTTGGTTGCCCAAGTCTTTCGCGCGACGCGTCCTCCATTCGGAAGCGTCGTTGTGTTTCTGTTGCAACAAGGTGACAAGTACCCTCTTTTCATTAACTCCCAATAGAGTTCGAGCGTTGTGTCTACATCCACCGATCAATACGTGTCGACGGGCAGTGTATAACCACATGCTCTGTGGTGATTTATGGGTCCAGTCCGAAACACGGGGCGATAGGCGTGTGACGTGATGCCACTCAAGAAACCCTATGAACAACTATACCCTCCGCATTAACCGAGTAGAATGCAATGTCCTACGGACTTGTACCTCCCCCATTCAAGCCTATCCCGGATGCCACGGATGATCAAAAACGCTTTGCATTTCTCGCTTGGGACACCGGATCATCGAGCCCCATCGTGCTGCGCACGCTATTCTTAGCCGTTACCAGCTCCTACCTGCCTCCACCCTCCGAAAATCGGATCGCTTGGCCACATTCTTTGTCGGCCCTTGCTGTTGCTCCACCAGGGTTGATCGGATGAACCTGTATGCAAAGTTTTTTTTTTTCCTTCCTTTTTTTTTTTTTTTTTTTTGGAATCTGGACAGTTGGGGTAAGAGCGCAGCTTATCGTCAAAGGCCTCGATGGAATGCTCCAAACCTGCGTCGTTCCGCTTGGGACGCACCTTATTCAAGTTGCCTGACTCTCGGATCCTGCGGTACGAGCAGGATCCGAGGGTTAGGCAACTTGAATAAGGTGCGTCCCTCATGGCAGGTTGGAGTACGACCAA
Source organism: Boletus rubropictus (assembly GCA_038092695.1). Taxonomy (NCBI): domain Eukaryota; kingdom Fungi; phylum Basidiomycota; class Agaricomycetes; order Boletales; family Boletaceae; genus Boletus; species Boletus rubropictus. Next base: position 2,968 of record JBBPQW010000352.1, read on the forward strand.
GGTCCCCCTCCCTCCCTCGCGAGTTCCCGAGCGTACAAGCCGAGCTTTCCGAGTTTTGGCCATCTCTGAACGGCGGACTGAACCGGCCCGTTCGTCTCCGGACGTCACGCTCCCTTGCACGCAAAGTTTTACTCCACCTCTCGACCGAGCCACTCGTATCACGGCGTTGAACGCACGTTCGGTTTTCGCCCCACTAAGAAGAACCACTCGGTTGGTTTTTTTTTTCACCGTGGAACTGACCCAGCTTGGTTTTCTTTTTTTTTTTTTTTTTTTTTTTTTTTCTTTTTTCCTGAACCCCAGTCTTCACTCGATACCGTGTTGGGGCGAGAGTTTGTATACTTGAGTGATCTGTGTCGTCGACCGCCGAATGTTGGCATCGAAGGTACCAGTTGGTTCTGCACGGTTCTCGTGTTCAGTGAGTTCCGTTGGCTAACCGTTCCACTGGTAGGCTCGAGAGACCACGATTGCTGTATATTGGCAGACTCACAGGTCGTATCGAATCCGTTCCGGATCGTGTTGTACTTTCCCCCCCCCCGTCGAATACACAGAGGTCAAGGTAGCAGATGTATGTAGTGCATTCTCATATCCAACAAATACATGAACGATAAAACGAGAGTGGTCACGATGGCATGCATGATCCAAGGAATTTGAGCGGGGAGGTACCAATATGTGTGAGCAATACAAACAAGATCATGCAAAAAACAAAGTAGACAAGGAACGGGGTCACTAGATAGTACTGTACATACTTGTGGAAAGGTTCTGAAAATTGGAGTAGAGGAAGATGGCATGACCGGGAGAATGGTCGTGAAAGCAGCATTGCAACAAAGACCTTTTCTTTCCTTCTTTCTCTATCGTCGTATGCCCCCCGATCGGTCAGGTCTTTCGAACATTGTTGGGTGACGTACGAGGAGACCGTCGGAGTCTGGGAGGCTCAGTTCCATCGTCCATGTGATCTTCTTCCACGACCATATCAACGGCCGCTTCCTGTAATCGGGCCTTGATTTGTGCAACACCGCGTCCTCGCCCCCGTCCTCTCACAGCACCCCCACCTCGCTTGGGTGGCGCAGGCGCAGGCGCACCATCATCCGAGGCCGAATCTTCCGCGTCACTCGACGGCGTCTGCTTTCCCTTTTTCCGCGTACCACCATTGCGAGGCATGACGTTCTCCTCCACTGCGGCACTGAGGGACTGCGGATCGCGCTCAATTAGCTTACGCTTACCGGCGCGCGCAGGGGTTGCATCTGCCGCGTCCAGCATCTGCCAGGATGGTTCAGGGAGATCGACATTGTTCTCGACAGCGTTGGCGAGTACCTGGCTACGTCGCTGAAGCGGCACTCGTCCGCCCTTTCGCGGTGGAGACTGGTTTCGCTGTTCGAGCTGAAGTTGTTCAAAGCCAGTGTTCATGGAAGGTTCCCTGATAGACTCATCACCCATAGTTGCGTCGTCATCGTCGTCATCGTCCGGAAGGGAAGTCAGAGAAGAGTCGGGAAAGGACGAAAGGGAGGAAATCGTCTCGCGGCTATCTGTCACGGCGATAGCAGGGGTAGATTGGTTAAGCCAGGGATGTTGACGAGCCGCAGAGAGAGATAGACGACGACAAGGGTCAAATTCAAGAAGACACCGAAGAAAGTCCTTTGCTATGTTGACCACGGTGATCAGAGCTGATGGACAACAGGCAGGTGCTTACACTCACCAAGCTCACTCACTTGGATATTGTCGAGACAACTCCAGTCAATAGTGCGTTTCGCGATGCGAATCTTCATATCACGTTGAGTCTCGTCCTCGATGAAAGGGCTCGCACTCGTCAACCTATAAGACCAAGAGTCAGCGACGTTCGAGGCAGTGGAGAAAGAGTGCTACTCACATGGAGAACACGATAACGCCGACACTCCAGCTATCCACCAAGTGGCTATAGCCTGGCTGCTGATCCGACTGCATGACAACTTCAGGGGCAAGGTAGCTAGGAGTACCACACATAGTCTGTTGAACCAAGGTCAAGTTGATTCAAGGCAGAGCAAGCCATGAAGCGAACCTTGAGGAAGGTATAACTGTCGACAACTTTGGCGAGACCAAAGTCTGCAACCTTCACGGTGGGTGGATTGTCCGAGGTCAAGAGCACGTTCTACACGAACAGGGTACATCAGTGAAGAGCCAAGACTATTCATGATGTTGACCGGACCTCTGGTTTCAAGTCTCGGTGGGCGATGCCTTTGCCATGAATATACTGCACGAAAAAAAAATCAGGCATGGCAACCAATGTGACCAACAGAAACGTACAGCAAGAGCGTCGCAGAGCTGTCTCGTGATGTGAATGGTCATTGCCTCATCTACATGTCATGGCTCAGACATCGCGCGAGCACGGGAAGCCGAAACGGAACCCACCAATACCGTTCGTCTTCAGGATATAATCCAGAAGATCGCCACCGTCAACAAACTCGAGAACGAGATCTGAAAGAGCTTTGGTGAGACAAGTTGCCAACAACAAGCAGAAAGAGAGCTTGCCGATGTTGCCATGATCTCTGAACACTTCCTTTAGTTTGCAGATATTCGGGTGGTCCAGATCCTCGAGAATCGCGATTTCGCGCATAAACGCGGTCTCTGCCTTGTCGCCGTCTGATTTGTTCTCATTTGCAGTTACACGTCGGACCTTGCTCTCCTGTATCATCTTGATGGCGAACCATTGACCGGTGGCACGAGAAATGGCCTTCATAACGGTAGCAAACGAGCCCTTGCCGAGTTCATGGCTGATATCATAATACGCGTGGAGACCTCCCTTGGCCGGGCCGGCAGCAGTGTGCCTATAGATGAAACCTAGGCCGAAAAGAGTCAACGATCAACCTACATGACAGAGGCACAAACAGCAACATACGGTAATCCTCGACACTTCCAGGTTGGGCCGTGGGTGTCCCAAAGGCGATTTCATTGCCCTCTTTGAGGATCGCGGTCTTGTCCCTGCCGATCTTGATGCTGTTGATCTACGGATAAAGTGGCTCATGAGTGGGGTACGTGACGAGAAAAAGGGACGAGGCAGGGCGTACAAAGGTACCGTTGGAAGAGTAGTCTGCCACAATCACAGCAGACTTTTCGTCTTCTCTGCCGTCCCACACGATACGACAGTGGCGATTGCCTGCAAGGAACGCGTGAATTCCGCGTGAAACGACGCGTGGCGAGGGACAAAGGGAGATATACGCACTTACTCTCCCTCCAGGGAGTATGATCTCGTTTTGCTCGCCGTTTCGGCCGATACTGACGGTGGGCTGGATTTTGAAGAAATCGATGCGTTTTAGTAGGGCGCTGCAAGGCTGAAGAAAACCCCAGAGGTGGGCGTTGAGGTCTCCAGTTGTTTGAGAGCCTGAGTACTGGGTGGACTGAGTAGCCTGTTGGGTCTGCTCTTCTATGTCGTCGGTGTTCATCGAGTCCTGGGCCTGCATGGCTGCTAAAAACGCGAATACAAAAGAAAACTGGATGGACGATGCTGTGGTTGCTGTGAATGGATCCTAGGGTCGGTGGCAGTCTTTATAGAAAGGCCTGGGCACCGTTCCTGTCCACAAGGACAAGCGACGGCCAAGGACCCTTGCGACGGAGCGACGAACGCTATTGAAAGGTGATCACGACACGACTTCCTTTTGTGACGAGTCCACAAGTGCGACACGACAAAGCGACACGTGTGGTATGATATCAAAGTTGCCTCGATACACCAACTCGTAATAACATCAACTACGGTGCATCTTCCGGATCCCATCTCGATATCTTGTCCAGCGGCCGATAATAATATTGCTTATACTTCTTCGTCTCGTTTCTCTTCTGTCGCGGCATAATGGCGCTCACCAACGACGCCCGCTCTGAGTCTTCGTCTCGTTCGGGGACATAGAACCACCGACTTTCGAGCACCTTGTGTCGCGATCTTTCACCACTGCTATCCACCTTCTCAAACATTCCGCAACGAGCCCGTCCAGCTTCCAACACGGCAGCGATGTCTGCCAACAGCTCCTCTTTCGATTTCTCGGCTGCGAAATAAGGATGAGCTTGCGTGAGAACGAGATGCAGCGCTGCCGGGTCCATGGACGTTGCTCGTGAGGTGGCAAGTGCCTCGATTAGCATGCCTGTCAACGCCACATGAAACTCTGCATCCACTAGATCCAGTGTCGTGCGAGAGTCTGGCGTGGGTTGCTCTAGCTGGGTATGACCCGTCTTCCTGTCACGTGAGGGTGCGGATTCTGAGTCGCTATGACTGGCCTCAACAACGCGGCGGGAGGGTGAACGCGACTGTTGCCTGACTTTGCGTATTCCCTCGCGTCTCGGAATACATTTCGCTCCACGACTCTCGGGTTCAGAATGTGACAATTTGGATTTTTTGCTTGGAAGCTGTGGAAGATTCGATGTGTGACATTCCGTCCCTCGCCTTTTCTTTGCGGAAGAGGATGGGCACCCAGACTGAGCAGCGCGTCCCTTCTGCCTTATTCCAGAGTTGCCAGTAACGAATTTCCTCCTTTTCTTCGCTCTCGTGTTGGAACTCGACCTGTCGACAGCGTCAGGCTCGCGGTTCAACTTCAATGTCAGAAATTGGACATACGAGGATCCATTCTGACTGAGGGCGGCATCGACGGTCACACTTGAGCTAGGTACATGCTGTCCAGGGTAAGGCCGATTCAGTGTGTCTGAGAGGGGCAGTTTCGGAAGTTCTACTTCCGGGAGGTCCAATTCAAACTGAGATAGAGGGGAAAGAATATCGTCGAGCTCAAAACTGGTGGTGTCGTGGACGTTAATAGGCTTGGGCGAAGGACTGGCTCGGGGACTGGTTCGACGGGAAATAACTGAACTAGGTGAATGGCAAGGAATATCGTTATCTATAGGATGGAAAGCCGGGACGATGGCAGGCACTTTTTGTGGGGGTGGCGTGCACAAGAGTTCGACAGGTGATGTACGGGTAGTTGAGGAAGCGCTCGACTCGAGAGTCCCGGGGGAGAAGTGGTAATCTTCTGACTATACGCGGGGAATTAAATTAAGTACGAAGGTGTGGGGTTGAAGGTGAAGGAATTCGCACATTTGAGCGAGGATCACCAAGGGAATCATCCCTGTGGTCGTCACCTAGAAAGGAAAGATTGGATATTGGGGAGGAAGGCGGAAGAGAGAATGAAGAAGACAGGTCCCCGTCGCGATCCTCCGGCGACGAGGTATAAGGCTGCTGATCAACAAAACAACTTTTTTTGTTGCTGCATAAGGACGGGTCTGCCATTGGCCTGATGGGCGATGAGTGCCCATGCGTGGGTGAGATGGCTTGGGATTGCACGCGTGACGCGACCGGGCTGCTCAACCATCGACCACGTTCGGCGGATGTCGCAAAGTATGTTTCGCGTATGTGGATATCCATGCTTTCGAGGTCGTATTCCTCGTAGTGATCTGTAATTGCACTGTCCCCTTGCGGATAGAAACACGTTCGGGGGAAGAAGGGCGATGGGGAATATGATAGCGGAGCATCATTTCGGAGGGCGCGTGCTGTAAATTTTGTCATCAATGAAGGGAGGGGCCGATGTGTATGGAAAAATGGGAGCTCTGGCGGTGCATGACACGACGAGGGACAAGCAATATCTTTGAAACTGACTCGCGGACCACATATAGCACCACACAGATCGTCCAATTCATCGCCTGCTTGCCATTCCATGCATCCATACGGCCGCATAGGGTTGAAAGGGGTCAGCAAAGGCGAAGATGATAGTAGAGGAGAAGACGGAAGGGCGTCGTCAAGACTGCCCTTGTGACTGTCTATAGAGGCGGGCGTGAAAGCCAACGAGCTACTTCGCCTGAATCTGACTGGGATGGTCGGGGGCGAGGACGAGGTGGACGCGGACATCGATATCGACAGACAAGAGTATATGCGGTCACGTGGCATTGAGCTGGCGAGTCAACGCGTTTTGGTGCGGAGATTAAAATTGATCCGCGTCTTGTCGTAACGAAGACTTGCGGATAATAATTGTTACAGTAAATTTAATTATAGAACTCATGTTTAACCTCAAACGCGCGAGGGGCTCCTGCAAGTGCGTCGGTCTGTGAGTACTCGTTCCGGCGCGTCTCGTTGCTATTGTATGTGCTCGTGGAACTGCCAACGGTCACCGGTCATTACCGTAATTGGCACATTGACGCACACACTCTGCCAAGAAGTCAAAACCCAGCGTTGACCTTTCACAACCCACGCTCACGTCCCCACCTTCATTTTTCATTCCCTTGGACATGGCTCTTTACAGTCGCCATCCCCGGTTCACCATAGCCCTTCTGGTTCTAATATTCATCCTAGTTCTCCTTTTCGCAAACTCTGAGTCCAACGACTTCAACTCAGTGGGCTTCCGTCTAGTCGGAGCTGACTATCTCGCCGAGTCACTGAGGATTGAAGAAAAGCAGTACCACAAGGCACTTGACCAGCGGCATGATCTCATCAGGAAATGGGGTCCAACACCTGACAGAATTGTCCCGTAAGTTGGTACCCTCGCTCTGCCATTCGCCGGACGACGATTAACTTTTGGTCAGCTTTCCTTCGCATGGCGAATTCTACACGCTCTGTAAGCGTTCATGGACGTTGTCATGTGATGGCCTAATTTTAGCCCACAAGGGGACTTCTTCTTGCCATCCTTCAAGTGTCCCCATCGCGTTGAGCGCGTCGGAGTCATGGGGGATGGTGGCAAGTGGGTGTGTGGCTTGGAACGTATCGTTCCAAAGAAAAATTGTGTCATGTACTCCTTCGGTGCGGATCATGTTTCCTTGGTCATGGGTTGAAACAGTGAATTCTGCTGTCAGGTATAAATGGCGAGTCCTCGTTCGAAGCTGATGTCATGAAAGCAGCACCAGGCTGTGAGCTATACGGCTACGATTTCAGTGTCAATTCTGTACGTAGGCCTATTAAACTTGTCGCCTCAAATGGTTCACCCCTATCAGTTTGGGCCAGAGATTGAGCTCGATTCGAAGTTGAAGCACCGTTCCCACTTCTTCCCCTATGCTCTTGGTCCCAAGGATGCCTTTAGCCCGATTGACGATCCCAAAATGTACACCCTGCGTACCTTGATGGAGCGGAACGGTCATGATTTTATCGATGTGCTCAAGGTCGACATCGAGGGTAACGAATTCGACTCCCTTGAGGTGTTCATCGACAGTTTCCATGGCGAACCATTACCCTTTGGCCAGCTTCAAATCGAAGTACACGTCTACAGTGGCAGTGAATGGGAAGATTTCCCCAAGTTCCTCAGATGGTGGGAGATACTCGAAAAAGCTGGTCTACGGCCATTCTTCTCTGAGCCAAACCTCGTCTACATAAATCTCGTAAGGGGTGTGGGACCCGCCTTGGTCGAGGTATAGTTTCCCATATATTGTTTTCTGATGATGGGACAACTGAATTGTGAAAACAGTATTCTTTCATTAACATACGCGGGAGGCATGAGCTAGTTTCCGATGGTCCTTCATCTCACCGGCACCGGCGTATCTCGCAGTAACACTGTCCCTCCCAACCACACCTAAACACACACTACTTTATACTCGGCACAGATCATGATAGCACACTGGTAGGCTTGTGATGTCTGGCTACTCATTATCTTTTGTATGGACCTTGACGTAATCGAGTCCGTCTGCCTTATTCATCCGCCAGGCCGAAGATCCGGGCCAGACTGTGGGTGAACAGGGGGTTACCGCTGTCCCCGACCGCTAGTCCATCCGAGTCCGTTTAGGTACAATCCACAGAGGTCTCGTGACATGAGGAGATGTCGCGTATCGGGGTACTACGAGTGGGAAGCCTCACCCACAGGTCGTTCGAGCAGGACGGGTCCTTTCGGAGCACTACTAGCCAACATTTATGCGTTGCCATGCGGTCCCCACGGCGGATCCATTCCGTCGTGGGACCCCTCTCACCATCCGCAAGCTGATTCGCAATGACACAGACCAGGCCACCATAAATAGATCCAATCCTGTTGCTGACCGAGCGTGGCTCCTCTCCGGCGCTCTGAACAACACAAGTTCCCTGACACCCCGATTTTCATACTACAGCACCAGCCAGCATGCCGCGCACAGCTGAGACTGCCAGTTTCAAGGTGAGCGGCAGGTCGCCATGATCGCAGCAAGGTCACAGGGGTATCGGAGTCCTGTAGTTCCACCACACCATGCTTCGTATCAAGGACCCGAAAGTGTCCTTGTCGTTTTACCAGGACGTGAGTACCTCCACGGTCGGATTCTACGACCTTTCTAAAGACCGCATCCTCTAGACCCTTGGCATGGACCTCCTTGCCGGTAAGTCGATGTCCTTCGCACGACTGATCAGGTTGGCAAACTCTGTTTCGCCTCACAGAGCAGAACATGGGCGACTTTACTCTCTACTTCCTCGCATACGATGATGGCATCAGCAAGCTCTCTACTGCGGAGAAGAATAGAGCCAGACTCGACCGTGAAGGCACGCCGTTGTATATTCTTCGGATATTGCGTACACACGGGCGCTCATGAGCTACATTGCGACCAGGCGTTCTGGAGCTTACGCATAACCACGGGACCGAGTCCGATCCTGATTTTCAGGGATATGCGAGCGGCAATACTGGTCCCGGCAGGGGCTTTGGACATATCGCCATTACAGTTGATAACATCGAGGAGGCGTGTGCACGCTTCGAGCAACTCGGCGTACCATTTAAGAAGCGCCTCACTGATGGTAAGATGAAAAACATTGCGTTCCTCTTGGATCCCGACGGGTAAGGATCGGCGGCATGATGGGTTGACACTCAGAGATTGATCTGATCCCATGGTTCCATGTCCAGGTACTGGGTCGAGGTCATTCCAAACAAGTACCAGCTTTGAGAGGTCTCGTAGCAATGGCAGAATGCATCCATGATTGTTGTACTTGTCGACGTGTCCAATGAAGGTTGTTGAATATCGAATATTTTCTCGTTCTTGAGAGCGTAGGGCTTTTCGTGGGTGCTACTGGCATCTCCACGTGACGTTGGTGTGAGAATTCTAAACTTCCTGAGGTTATCATTTGGTCTCATATCATAGGGCTTTGTTGGGCTTTCATGGCATACAATCAAGTCAAAGCTTACACTTGTGCTCCAACCTGTGTGAACTTCATTCAGCAAGTGCTATACATATTGGAAAAAAGCAGGAAAACAATTTCAATGGAAATTCTACAAGACCCCTCAGTGGGGTGCATAGGATGCATACCAGGCCTTGCTTTTGTCATTGAATTCAACCATGAGTTAAGGTGGAGCCATGCACCTTTATTTCAACACTTGTTCAACTCTAGTTATGTGGTTTAGCAAGTCACTCAAGGTGTTTGGGGAGCATTCATACTCATTCCTATGTCATGTATAGTATTCCAGAGGTACTAGACAATCATTACAAAGAGGTGTGATGGAAGTAAAGCAGTCTCATATAATAAATATGTACTCAACATATGGCATCCTAATCACATATAACAATATTACAAAAGAGAAGGACAGAAAAAGTGGAAAGGGAGGGAGGGCGGGAAGACAAAACTGCAACACAGACAACATAGACAACAGGGAGAAAAAAAAAAAAAGAAGAGTTCAGAAAACAGAAGATAGAATATAGGAGCAACGAGAAGTGGACAGACAATATTCGCCAAATGGTCACCGAAGCGTGAAGAAACTCAGCGTCCGTTCGTCCAATCCCTCCCGCGTCTGCATCGCCTCCATACGCTCCGCCACGACCGCCATTGCCGTTGCCGACGCGGCGTTCTCGAGTCGTGTCAACAAGGAATCCAGCATCATCATGATCTCTAGCTCGCCCATCTTGTCATGCACCGGGGGTAGCAATTGATCGGGATTACCGTACATGTAGCGCGGTTCGAATTGCTCTTCTTCCGAGAGCTCTGACCCCGGTGGTGGTGAGATGGACGACTGCGACGACTGTGACTGTGACGGCGGTGGGAGGCTCTCCTTGCGACTTGGATACGGACGAAAGACGCGCCCACTAGCAAGCGCCTCAAAGCGGAGACACAACACCGCCAGCTCCTTCACCTGCTCAACACTACACCATACCTTGGCAGGCGGCAATGCCGACGCGCTCACCAGCCCTCCCGTCAAGTCCATATCCTGTCGTGCCGCGACGGATCCCGGATAGATCAACGACACCATTTCGGGGATTTCGAGACCCTTGAGTTTAATCTCTCCTATGGGAATCACTTTAATATTCATCCGCCGAATCGCCTCGATCGCTTGCAGAGGTTGGAATTCAGAGTATTCGGTGTCAGGGCCAGTTTCGGTGATTCGCGCGTTGATCTCCCGAACGACGTCAGCGCTGCACATGATTTGTCCGCCAGCGGCGTTCCCAGTGATTCGCGCAGCACGAATGACCATCGGGCCAAAGTAGTCCATCCGGTCGGTGATCGGGTCGGGTTCACAGACGGGCGTACCGCAGTGGATGCCCATACGCACCGAAAGCCCACGCGCAATCAAGTTGCCTTGCGCATCCCAAACCTCCTTGCCTTCCTCACACTCCAAAATTTCCAACGGCCATTGCTCGTGCATTAGTTGAATCTGAACCGTTAACGACCACCACAACGCGGCCGACGTAGTCGGAAACGAACACATGAACGCGTCCCCTTCCGTCTTGACGACATACCCACCACATATACGCAGCTGTCGACGTAAGAGATTGTTGTGCAGTCGCATCGCAGTCGGCATTCCCGCGTTCGTCTCCCATAACTGAGTCGAATTCCGGATGTCGGTGAAGACGAGGCATAAATGGCCTGTCGGTGGTGACACTTCGTAGTCCAATCGAGCGATCGTGCGGTCCTGGATATCCGCCCTCTTTCCCGCTCGCTTTTTCGATGAGCTGAACGCCTCCACGTCCATCGAGGGATCGGCCGTTGGTTGTTTCTTTGAGCGGAATAGAGCCGCGACACAGATGACCATGATCATCGTGCTGCCATCCGATCCATAACTGATCGCAAAATCCCGTAGCTTTTGCGCTGCAATCATTGGATCAGAAATCTCGGACCGCGCGATATCCACAGCTGTCTGATACGAGATATAATCCCACAATCCCCGATTCCCGATGATCACAAACTCGTCCTGCTCCGTTAGTTGCCGTCCTTCCGCGTACGGTCGCGCATTCACCACGGGGAAGTGGTAAAAGTAGCCAAAGGAACGCGAGGTATCGATCTCCTCGTGGATGAGACCCTTGGGCGAGATCCAACCCTCGGCCGCCCGTATACGCTCCGTCTCACGGCGATCAAACGGGTCATGTTTTCTCGAGAACAGCTCGGCAGAACCCTGCATCGAGATCACCGCAAGTGCGTCGCCCGCGTTCGCCACGTACATGGTTTTTCCAACAAAGTAGAGAACGATGCCGGATGCCCCTGCGCGATACGAACTTTCGAGCAAACTCGTGCCCATCGTCGACGCACTCACTTGAGACATTTTTCGATTCGATGTGTTCCCGGCGTATAGTGTATCGTGCAGTTGCTTGTTGAGCCTCAGGAACGTCCGGCGCAGCGCATCGAGCACCGTCTCGTTCTTTGACTGATCGATCTGACCCAGTTGCGTGCTAAACTGAGGTAAGAAGTTGTCATGGAGATACTTGGACAGATGGTTACTGGACGGCGCTGCGTCCGACCGTCCAAACATGGCAAACACGGCCTCATCCTGGTGTCCTCGAAACTCGGGCTGAGCGAGATCAAGCATGGTGAGGTAGCCGGTACTCCCAAGGTTGTCCGCGATGCCATATGGCATCTTGTTTACCTCAGAGAGTGAGGTTCGGACACGTCGATCTTCAGTTTCCTCAGGGATATTGGGCAGGGAGGTAGTGGTGACGTCCATGAGACCGAGGACGCGCAACGAAGACAAGTTGGAAAAATCAGCAAGGAGACCGCGATCCCTCTCTGTCCTGGAGGAGAGATGTCTTGAGCCGGGATGGTCAGGCTTAATTTCAAGCCTCTTGTTTCCCGAAAAGTTGAGGTATTTGAGATTGTGATTGAAATTCCTATTGCAAAATAGCATCAGCCAGCTGCCCCCGTAGTTAAAGGGAAGGAAAGATTACCAATTCCAATCAAATTCCCAATTGTGGATATTATACCTCAACACATTACTCCCTACATCAATCACTGTCAAGCTCTGCACCTTTCCCAACTCCTGGGGTAACGTCTGCAGCTTGTTCCCATTGAGAAACAAGATACTCAACCTCGTCAACCTGGGCAGGTCCTCGGTTGGTATACTTGTCAATTGATTGCCACTTAGGTAGAGTTGCTCGAGTTTCGTGAGGTTGCGAAGGAAAGAGGAAGGAAGTTCTTGTATTTCGTTAAAGGAGAGGTTGAGGACGCGGAGTTCTTTCAGGATCGTGAACGGCGGGAGACAATCGTCTGTGAGTCGGTTCTCGCCGACGTACAGTTTCTCGAGCGAATACGCCAGCGGAGGGGAAGGTCTGCTGGATGACGTGGGTACCGTCGCATTCGACGCTTTTCTCGTGAAGTGATAATGGGACCGTGAGTCGGGCGGACTTGGCGGAACTTCTAGGGATATACCAGAAGTAGGAGGGGTGATGAGCGACGTATCCGGTGGACTATGCCATGTATCAAGCAAATTGGACGTAACGTTGATCAAGACCAGTGAGGGGCAGTTCCATAGGGAGACAGGCAATTGCCTGAGACTATTATTATGGGCATCGAGAACTTCGAGCCGTCGGAGCGAGCCAATGGTTTCGGGGAGAGCATCAAGGTGGTTATCAGAGCAGGAGAGCGTGATGAGATGACTGAGCTCCCCAAGGGAGTCGGGAAGAGTTCGGAATAAGTTGTGGTCTAGTTTCAGGGATTGAAGTGCAGAAAGATGTGACAATGCAAAGTCGTCAAGGGAAGAGAGTTTCGTATGGGAGACGTCAAGGGAGGTGAGAGCGAAAGGTGTTTGTACAGAGAGGACAAGTTTGAGAAGCGTGATGTCGTTAAACGAAACGTCCAAGGTAGTCGTGCTACGTGGTCCATGAGAAAGGTCGAGCGCGTGTATCACGTTGTGGTCCGCTAAGAGTTTCTCCAGCCTAGGAAGTACATGTGCAGTGGAAAGATCGGCTATACAATTTCGTCGACAGTCGAGAACTCGGAGGTTAAGAAGGTGGCTGCATTGCTCGGGGAGTTTGGATACCTGATTTCCGACGAAAATAAGCTGTTCGAGCGCGGTCAATCGACCAATGTCCTCTGGGAGTTCCGTGATCATATTAAATGATATGTCGAGATCGAGAAGGGCGGGCATCTCGCAAATCGCGGAAGGGAGATGGCTGAATTTGTTATTGGATATGTTCAATGTCTTGAGCATCCGTAGACGGGGAAAATACCAGGGAAGTTTTTCCATGCGATTATTTTGCAGCTTGAGGATGCTCAATTCAGGTATACGGTCAAGCCCAGCGTCATCAAGATCAACTATGCGGTTACATGAAAGGTCTAGGCGACGTAGGCTTGCTGAATGGCGAACACTTTGGGGTACTTTTTTCATCGCCATACTGGAGAGGCGGAGTTCGCGTAAGGTGGTGCAAGATTGGATAAAATCAAGGGGTATTTCCACCATGGGATTTCGAGAAAGGTTGAGGTATACGACCGATGCCGCATTTTTGTGAAAAACGATAGGTATAGTGGGTAGACCACACCCTGTGAGATCTACTTGTTCGAAGTTGTCAAGTTTCAAATCTTCGGCCTGGAGAGGATCAGGCCTTGACCCAAGATCGTAGTGATGGGGCATACCGCTGGACCAAGCAGCTGACTTTTGTACACAAACTTGAGAAGGAATGTCATATCTTCAGCCGCGAGGTAGTCGAGACTGTCGAGTTGATCATATCCTGCCTGTTCCAAACGACGACGCGTGATTGCTGCGGGCCGCTCCGTCGGTGCTAACATTCGTTCTAAGAGGATGATGAAGTAAAGAAAAGGGAATAGAAGTATTAACGCATACCCCTTCCTCGTTCCTTGAGATACAACTTGTGAGACTCTCGATCGTGATCACGCAGCACCTTGGCATTGAGGGAGGGGGTGAGATCTGCGACGGTCGCGTGTGGGGGGATTGATGCGACATGGTAGGAACCGTTGGCACGGTATATGCGCACGAGGACGTACTTGGTGGAGCTGGTAGATGATGTCGCTCTGCGTGAACGATGGGTTTTTCTGTGCGTGCGTTTCTTGGTAGTGACATCAGTGGCTGTGGACGAGTGGTCGGGTGATCGTGAGCTGCTGGCAACGACGCTTTCCTCTGAACTGGAACTTGCACCATCAGCAGCCGCATCTCCGCCCTCCTTCTCGATTGCCCAACTTTCGGGTGCGGTCCATTCGCGTTCAGTTAATTGCTCCCCATCGGGATCGGGGTCATGGGGCTCCACGACGGTCTTCGGGGAGATCCTATGATCATGTCGATGTCTGCGCCTCGAGGGGACGGTACAGGGGCGGAAAGGGTCGGTGAATATGGATGTAGATGGGGAAGGGGGAGTGAACGCGGACAAGCTTTGGGTGCTTGAGTCGAAACCGCTGGAGGAAGCACTGGGGCGATCGCCAAGCGTGCCTGAGATAGCGCTCGTGTTGATGATATCCCCAATGTGAGAGAAATCGGTGTCGATTGTGAGAAGGGGTTCTTCTTTAGGGAGATGGGGCGAGGGTTTGTTGAGGCGGTATCTTTTTCGGGATCTGTCCTTTTCCCTCTTTGGTTGGGAAGGAAGAGAGGGGTGAGGATCCGAGGAAGCGTCATGGTATAAAGGGGTCATGTATGCGTTGACGGAGAGCCGGGAAGGATTCGGGGTGAAGGTGGGGAGGGAGGGGATGGAATCGTTGATCGAGTCGGAGGATGCGAGTTTCGTGCGGGAGCGCTTTCTCATGATGTCACTGAGAAAGCTAAGGGAGCCCTTTCCCTTGCGAGGGTCTGCGATGGACATATCGGACACGGAGGAGACACAGGTGTCGCCAGCGATGGAGTGTGAGTCGCTCGGACGGGAGCGGATGGAGGTGTTGGAGGGACGGAAAGGCTTGTAGGGAAAGGCCATGGTTCGCTTTGGGGGCTGGGAGGGGGCGTGGGTACGAGCGAAGAAGAACGAGGGTGGATTACCCACCGGCTCAGACCATGGAGAGATGACCGGGTTTCGCCCGTTGGCAACGTGTGGTGCATGTATGTCTGGGTATGCCTGAAGAGGACGTGGGGGGGTGTTCAGCAGATCGTTCATAGGGACGAGCGTAAACTCGTCGTGGTGTTCGACCGCATCGTAGTCAGTGCTGTCAGAGAAAGACATGATCATCAGCTGCTGACCTCTCCACTTATCCTTTTTGTTTATGATCACGCGCCCCGATCTATTTTTCCAATAATGGCAATTTTTCGGTCTGCTCCAAATTGCAACTACTGTTGCCCGACTGCGCACTCGGTGTTGCCTCAACCATACGATGATGTTCCCCACCCCACCGCGACTAGCTGCGAGGACTGCCTCCGCCTCTGCTTCTAGTTCAAGCTCAACGATACAGTTGCCTTCTAGTCTCAAAGTACCCCATTTCTCCTCGTCTCCGCCCGATCTCACCCCTTTCAGGTCGTCGGTATCGTCCTCGCCGTAGTCAGCGGTCTCCTCATAGGTGCTAGCTTTGTGTTCAAGAAAAAAGGTCTTTTGCGTTCGCAGGCCGGGCAGACCGCGGGCGAGGGCGTCGGTTACCTCAAATCGGTTAGTCCCCCTCCGTTCCATGCGCATACATCCGTCATCCTCATGCCCGAAAGCTATTATGGTGGACTGGAATGATCAGTATGTACCTCTCTCTCGTATTCAATACAGCTTCTCAAATTGTCTATCTTAGTGATGATTCTCGGCGAACTCTGTAATTTTACTGGTGCGTCCGTTCATGCCCTTTCTAACCCCATCTCACCCACTCCAGCATACGCTTTCGTCGAGGCTCTTGTTGTGGTCTGTACAATAATACACCCCATGCTCATCTCGCCTGACTCACCTGTTCAAGACACCCATGGGTGCCCTCTCTGTCGTAATCAGCGCTATGCTATCCTCCATAATCCTCAAAGAGAAACTGACATTCTTCGGCTGGCTGGGGTGTTCTCTTTGTATTGTATGCTCTTCTCGTATAGCCCTTCGTTACATTTTACCCTCTAATCCAGATTGGTTCCGTCATCATTGCTCTCAATGGCATGTATTTGGCCAATCCTTACTCTCCTTCGTTCCTAACTTTGTTCTTAGGACCCCAAGAACAGACCCCTTCTCGCATATCCGTATTCAAGAACATGTTCCTTGCACCCGGCTTTCTCGCCTATATCAGTGTACTCATCCTCGTTGCACTAAGCATCATCGTCTATTTCGGTCCAAAGTTTGTCTCCCTTACTCTCTCTCTCTTCCTCACTCATCCCGTCTCCCATCATCAGGTATGGAAAGAACAACATGATTTGGTACATCACTGTTTGCAGTACGATTGGTGGCATCAGCGTCAGTGTCACAACCGGTCTTGGAGCTGCTATCGTCACCACCGTGATGGGCGATAACCAGGTAGTAAAATCAAACAACTTATGATATTTCACTCATGTCATGCGCAGTTTAACAACTGGTTCATATTTTTCTTGTTGGGCTTCATCATCGTGACGTTGCGTGGGTGTCTTCTAGTCTCCTTAATGTATTCAAGTCTTGACGTCGCACAGTGACAGAGGTCTACTACTTGAATGTCGCTCTTGCGCTATTTAATACAGGTGCGCGATCGTACCCGGTTTTGGGCAAATGTGCTCATTCATAACCTTGTTTACGCAGCTATGGGTACGTTTCATCTTTCCGGTGTTTGTTTCTGCCATCTGACGTGTTCTCATAAGTAACTCCGACATACTACGTCTTGTGTGAGTCCTATTGCCTCGTATTCTTAACGATGCTCATCCCTTGACACAGTTTCATTTTGCTCAATGGTCACGACAATCGTACGTCTTGACGTCTCTTGTTTGTAGAAAGTCTCTTACTCTCAATTCAGGTTCTCTTCCAAGGTCTCGCCGCACCAGCGTCCCAAATAATCACTTTGGTCTTCGCGTTCTTGACCATTTGTGTCGGCATCACGATCCTTCAAATGTCCAAAATTGACCCTGTCAAGCTCACATCACTTGACCGACGCTCGACACTGCTCCTTCAAGCTGCGCGGTCTCACACGGACCAACCGGCGACAATCGACCTCGATGGTGACAGCGAAGAAAAGGACCCGGAAAGCATGGCGGAACCCGGGATGAACGCCCTTCGTGGTTCGTTTGGCACCATCGGAAGCCTTATGCGCGCACGGAGTGCTCGACGGCTAAGCCAATCCAGTCGATCTACCGGTTCTGTACGTGCAACGCGCGGGATGGCTGTTGGGGGGGGCATGATAGGGAATCATGACGGCCTTCCGTTCTCCTCCCTCCAACACACTGACCACAGCTATGACGGACTCACGCGGCACGCGTTGTACGATGTACCTATGTCTCCCGCGATGCGCGGTGACTCGACAGACCGCGAGTCGGACCTTTCGTCCTCGACACAGAGCCCACGCCGAAAAGCGATCAAGTTTGGGGCGCAGGACGTCGTGCACTCGTACGTGCCAACGGGGAATCGCAACTCCCAGGCTGTCCATGCGCTCCGTATGGCATCAGTCCCTGCTAACCTCGACACCAAAGCCCCGCCATCGTTCCTCTATCCTCCTAACTTGGCAACTGTCTCGCCCGCTGGTTCTATACCGCCACTCCCTCTGCCTCCGGGATCAGGCACGGGTATGGGTTCAAGCGGAGGGGATGACTACAGCGCTCCCCAGACACCTCAAAGTGGGGCATCGGGCTTTCAATCCGTCATCGTTCCCAGACGCACCAACGATGAGCCTCTCGCACCGACTGTACCTACGTATGGTACGCGCATTGACGATCCATTCGAGACGCCCTCGACGCCTTCTTTGTCCGCCTTTCACTCTTCTCACGACTTGCTGACGAACGAGAGTACGTCATACGTGGACTTGCCGGAGAATGCAGGATATGCGCTGTCGGTGGATAGTATGAGTAGCGAACAGACAGTGTATGCGGCGCCTATCTCTGCAACGGTGCCTCTTTCCGAGCGTCCAACCGTGAATACCAACATCGATGTGGGTCCTAGTACTGGCGCTGGTTCAAGCGCCGAGCTCGGTCGGGATCGAAGCCGCTCAACGTCGCGGTCACGGCGATATCCGAAGGGAGTTGACGATGCGGAAGAAAGTCAGAGTCTGTGGCATCACCGGTCGCCAACCGAGGAAGAACAAGAAGGGTATGCGAGTGTGAGGCTCGTCCGGCTGGGTTCACGGTCCGCTGGTATGGGTGGACGATTTTGAGCGCGGGTAAGGCGGGTTGAGGGTACTTTGGGAAAGGCAGTTTTCCTTCATCACACAGACTATAGACAAAAGCCGCGACTAATTTATTATTTTAGCGCGTCTGCCTCACTCCCCTTTTTTTTTTCCATTCCATCTCTCGTTCTCGTTTCCTGGGAAAGGAGGACCTGATGTGTAATGTAAGAGTACCATGACCAAGGACTCGGGGTCTGTTCGTAGGATACACAGGTTTTATAGCTGGGCTGTCGAGATACTAGTACATATACCGTCCGTGATACTGAATGATAGTCATTCAGTACTTCCGCCTTTTGCTGTAACGGTTGCTTACACTCATGGAGCTTTGGATCCTGGGTCGATCATCCCTTGATCGGTTGAACCACGTATACGGCCCGGCAGTTGATGAAATGAGATGTCCATGGGTCTCCCTTCTCTCTTCTGGTAGACAATGGTTTCCAGTGGCAGAGATCATGCTAGCATCAGAGCCAGTTTTTGCTGGCTCTGCGCTTATCACTAAGGTATGTGCCTGTAACGGTCGGTCGCCCCACTCGCACGTTGGTAATGTGCGAGCCGGGCAGTTTGCTCCTGGCGACCTGCGACATGCGCACTGCATCGGGGAAATGGCGCACCTCTTATAAACCCCTTATAAACCCCTTATATAGTGTCCCAAGAGTATAACTTGTATAAACTAATATAAACCTTTGTAACGGTCGGTTACTTACATCATTTGTCACGAACCTGAGACGCTTGTCAGCGTGGTCACGATATTCGGAGTCCTGCCTAATGCTGTCCGAAATAGATAAAATGTTAACAGTCAATCCAAATATAAAAGTTTATAAAGGTAGGTCGTCTGGCGCAAATATACTGTATCAACTCAATAGGGGATGTGAACACATATCATTGTATTATATATTGCTGGCTAGATGGATTTTTTATTTTCTCGACAGGCTTACACAGCCATTTTGGGTTTCATCATCAAACTCTGACTGAGGGAGATTGGCATGCTTCCTTTGCTATGATTATTATTCCCCATTTCTGCAAACAGATTTCTGGTTACACAACATAATATAAGTCACAGTATCCTGCAATGAATATTTTTGGTAGACATGATTACTATAACTGCCAGTCCTGGCAGTCCTTCCATAGAGTGAAAAATTTGTACTATTTGCTCAATGAGCATATATATGACTGTTGCAATCAATGTATCATGCACCATTCCTCAAATTGTTTATTTTCCAGATATGATCATCACAAACCATAGATATGTTGGATCAGCCAATGGTCATATTTGTATACAGTAATGACTACTATTAACCACACACAGTGTGCTGTCCACTTGTAGGACCCATACTGTCCACTTGTGCTGTGTTACCCACCACCTACAGCATACTGCCCACCATCTGTACTGTGGCACCCCCTGCATGCCCTGAAGCATTATGTGTGTCATTTTTTGAATGACATGGCCATTGACATTCCATCAACTGCCTGAGGAGAGTAAGTGAGCACCACCTCCTGCCCAAAAACACATCTCCAGGTAACTGTCATGTCAGATACTTGTCAGATACATTGAGTGAGACTTACCTGTTCCACCAAAGCAATAAGTCATTGATGAACACCTTTTCCTCTGCATCCTCTGTGTCTTTGAACCAGGTAAGGATATTGTAGTAGAACACAGCATGGTCAAGTAGTCCATCTTTCAACCTCCATGAGTCACAGCTTGAGAGGGTGAAGTGCACCTAGCTACAAGTCAACCTACTCTGTGGCTAGGCAAGTAGAACTACATACCTGCACAGCAACATAGGCAATTGCCCAGGGTTCTACTTTCTTCATTCCAATAAGTCCTACCACATTTGTGTGTGTACATCTCTCTCCATGCTGCTGCTTTGTTGGGCCATTCGAGTTTTGGGTTGGTTCATTCAGTTCGTCAACAGAGCTCAGGAAAGTGAAGATTAATTTGAATCCCTGATATATCACTTCAGTCATTTACCTAGGGGTACCTCTTAGGTCTATCTTTCCCTCTAGAGGGTTAGACCTAAGAGGTGCCTAGCAGTAGGGAATTGCCAAAGATATGGGAAAAGTGGGTGACCTTGGAGCC